>CAIGRP010093961.1:0-13702 GCA_903798385.1 Fraxinus cuspidata | reverse complement strand
ATTTTTGTGTGATAGATCTTAAGAACGATCTAATACGTGACATTCGTTATTCCTTATCGTTTGGATCAAGCCCATCATGTGCAAGTGGAAGTGTTAGAAAAAATACGGGTCGTGGGTCAGTCATGTGGGATGACCCAACCCACAAGCTATTAAAAAGGTTGGAGGGAGTGGTTTGAATTTGAAATTCAAACATACAACTCCATATAACCACCCTTTAACTCCCATACAACCTCCGATAATTATGCATTGGAAAAAGAGGGAAAAAGATGGCATGAAAAAATGAAGGAAAAATTCGTATGGAAATTTACATACCAAAATTGGAAAGTCCTTAAAATCATATTTTGGACATGAAATCTCACAAAAATTGACTATTAGATTGTCGATAATAATCATCTTCCATTGTGATCGGGATTGGGACCATTGGAGAACTAGAAATGTAGATTTTGGAGTTTTGGAATGCAGGGTGAATCAACCATCAAAAATCTTAGAATTCATCATTTCAAGTAAATTTATTGACCCAAAATTTATGTTAAAGAATGCTGCAAATTCTTACAAAGGCTAAAACCAAGATCATAACAAATGGAAAATTGAAAGACAAGAGTTTCAAGTTTGGCCAAAAGGGACGTACGACAGATCGTCCTAAGAAAAAATCTGACGTTGATATCTGCTAAGTCCAATTTTGTTATCTAATTTTATTAAACCTCTTCTTGAAAAGCAATTAATTCATGGGCTTTTTTTAACCTAATTTTGGATCCTATAAATACATGTCTTCATCTACAATTAAATGAGGCTTTTGAGGATTCATTATACAAAAATCATTCAAGACAAGGGAGGCTCTTGGGATACATGGCTTATTTGGCTTTCATTTTTCTATAACTCATTTTTTCAAAACTCATTTTCAACCACATATTTTTCCATTAAATAATTTTACCTGTAAACTCAAAAATTCTTCTTATTTTTTAACCAAATATTTTCCAACAAAACATTATTACAAAATACGTTTTGGCCTAAAAATGGGGCTCGGATAGGGAAATTTCTTGCAAAGAGGAAAGCCAAGAAGGAAGTCTTTGATCATCTAATCCATATTCTTTCAAGCTTTGAAGAAGCTTTGTTACAAAACACCTATCTACATACTTGCATACATCTATTTATTGGATTGAATAAGAACTTTTGACTCTGTATCCCAAAATTTGTACCCTTTACTCTTTTAACATAGATACACTTTTTTATTTTGTATCAAGCTTGGATCTCTGGTCACTAGATACATGCACATAAGCCGGACACCTAAATACTCTCAATCCAGAATAATCAACTTCATTACCAGTTGAAACTTCCTCTACAACTTTCCCATCTTATGTTGTTCAAGGTGATCTGTATATGACAACATGCTATGTTCACCGCTTTGCCCAAAATCTCTTCGGAAGCCATGCATTCAGCATCAAGCATCTTGCCAATTTTACAATTGTTCTGTTCATCATCTCTACTACACCATTCTACTGCGGTGTGTTGTAAACTGTATAGTGCCGTTGAATATCATGCTCCTCACAGAATTTCAAATGCTGTGAATCTATATACTCTGTACCATTGATATACTTAATTTTCCTGCCCGTCTGGTTCTCTACCTCTACTTTCCACAATCTAAACTTAGCAAAAACTTCATACTTGTGCTTCATAAAAAACGCCTAGATTTTTCTAGAGAAGTTATCAATGAAAGTGATGAAATACTGAGATCCACCTTTAGACAACTCCCTCACTGGTCCCCAAATATCAAAATGCACATAATCAAGAATGCCCTCTATTTTATACTTTCCCATCTTAAACTGTACTATGGACTGTTTCCTAAGTACACAAAACTTGTGGTAATCCAGCTTGCATGATTTTACTCTCTTCAACAAATTTCTCTTATGAAGCTCAATCATACGACGTTCTCTTATATGCCCTAGTCGCATATGCCATAAGATAGTGTCATCTGACTTAGATTATGTTGTAGCAACTCCACCTCCAACTGTATTTTTCAATAGTTTGTAAACATTCGGACCCTTCATCATGCCCCCTTTCTTCACTGTCAAGACCCCAAACTCTGACTTATAAGAATAGCTACTGTTGTTTAAAGTACCCAAAGAAATTAAGTTCTTTCTCAACTTTGGTACATGCCAACATCATCCATGATCCTCACCTCACCATCAAACATTTTAGATTTTCTGGACCCCATTCCAATGGTCTTACATGATGCATAATTACCCATCAGAACATATCCAAAATTACTCGAACAATATGAATCAAGCCAATCCCGATAAAGACACGTGATATGAACAGACTGAATCAAGTACACATGAGTCATGTAATCTGTCAGAATTACATGCCAAGACTAATAGCATGTCTCCATCTTCTAAATTCGAATCTCCTTCTACAATACTAGCCAAATTTGAGGACCCATCACCTTTCTTTTCATCACCATGCTTCTTATTCGGATAGTCCTTCTTAAAGTGACCTACCTGATGGCACTTGTAACAATTGACATTTTTTCTTATTTTAATTCTTGGACTTCGATTTCGTATTTCCTCTATAAGAACCAGCCGTCTTTCTTTCTCCCACGATCCTGGTAACCTTTCACAATCAACCATTCACCCTCTGCTGCTTCAAATGCAGCTTATTCGTGAGAGATTTTGACATGTAACGACTCTCCAATTTTTGCCAAACATTTGTTGGTAACTCAACATCCATGACGTGATACGTGATCTCGTCCGCTAAATAGAGCTGAACTGTAGCCACCGCTCATGCATCAAGCTCTTCCCAATCTACAACTGATGTAGCCTCTGGATTCTTCTAGATAGTGCCTACACCATCCCTTATTGTTCAAACAAATCCTTCACCATTCGCTATCACAATTCGAAATTCCCAGTTTTGTCGAAATCCATCACATCAAATTTTGCAATCGAAGAACTCGCCATCTAGAATTGATGCTTTAATACTAGTTGTTAGATTTTATACACAATAATAAAGAAGAAAAATCAACACATAGATTTAACATGGTTCGATAATGTGCCTACGTCTACAAAGAGTGAAGCGGAGATATTTTATTCAGTATGAATAATAGGGTTACATCATCTTCACTCCATTCCATTCAGTGAGCTCCGCTCCCCTCACTCCACTCCGCTCCTAAATCACCATTGTTCCACTCTATATGAACCACATACACTATAATTTGCTAGTTCAAAATGATTTACACATCACTATTAATTTGTCATATCATTTAACTTGGTAACAGAATCTTAGGACGTGATTAGAATAACAATAATTGCTCATTTGCACCACATGTTGTATTAACAAATGGAATAAAAAGAATTTAATTCAACATTCAATAATAATTACAAAGTTCACAACTTCTTTGAATGTAAAAAAAAATGGAAAATAGACATTTATAAAACAAATTTTGTTATAAACTAAAGAGATAAGAGAAGAAAGTAGAGAAATTAATTGACTTGTTTGTTTTATTAAGAACCAAATTTCATACTTATATGGAAGAATTAGGGATACAATAAAAATAATTACTAGGCCGTAAGGGTATAATTGTGATTCATTAATAAATATATTATTTACAGCATTCCCCTTTGAATGACATATTATAAAATATTTGCCTCGTTAAAATCTTGTCAAGAAAATTCAGCAAGACAAAACTTGATCAAAGGAAAAATAGTATAACTGCTGCCCCTGATTTCAATTCTTGTATCAATTCATTCTTGTCTTGTATGTCAATCTATTCAAGATTGTAATTTTTGGTGAAGTATGTCTCATGTTGTCTTGTATAGTCTAACATTGTTTTCATACGAGATATTTATTAACCTTTAATGACTGTAGTAACATGATGATTCGAAAAAAGCTCTTATCATTCTCTTCACGAGTCTCATATATATGGATATTCATTACACAAATAATATGCCTCTTTAAAACTTTATTAGGATAAATTCGATGGGAAAAATCTTAGTGAAAAAGAGTATATTATTCTTTTGAGTACGCTACAAAAATTGTCTCATTAAAAAATCCAATAGGACAAACCTTAATCAAGGGAAAAAAAAAATACAACACATATTTACTCTCTCTCATGATAATATCACTTGAATTATATTTCAAGCATATTAAATCCTTCAAGGATAATATTAACAGCCATGGCGATGAGTTAGCTATAATCAATTTTATTATATGAATATCAAATTTCATGCATTGTTAGATTAATAAAATATAGAAATACGATTACATCTACACATGATAATTTATCTATTAGTACAAGTTTTCACGAAATTCATTATGTAAAGAGATAATTTATCTATTTATACATTTAATATTATGACTTTACCTTTTCTATTTTCATTCCGCATAAGTATACACTTTTAATTTTAAAACTTCATGTTTTTCTAGTAAATTCAATTCGCTAGGATTGCGTCCATTTATTTGGCCAATCATTTCTTTGATTAATATTTCAATAAATTTATTTTGATATCCTTTCTATTCATAATATAAAGCGATATATTATGTAAAAAATTATTGTAGACGACTTTATTTTCAATTCTATTTATTTTTTTCATAATGACATAATTTATTGGGATATCTCAATTTTCAACATATTAGGTACTTGAATCTCTTTTGAAATTTTACGTTTTGTTATATCTCTATATACATTTTAAAAGTATACACGTCCTAGATATGATTATCTTTGCTAATTGCTCTATTTTCGTTTGGAGATTTTCATATTAGGATCAAATATCATCATGCTTCATGCGTGACATAAATTTATCAAATATAATATTAACTAATTGTCCTCCAAGATATTAATTCGAGTCGGAACATTTAAAACTGGTGTATGAGACATTGTTAATCTATTTCGTCAGTAAATGCATCTAAATAAATTATCTTTCTAATGTCTGGTTCAAATTATCTTTTGCAAAGATTTAAATAACAATGCATTTGTACATTATTTTTTACTTCTTAATTTATCCCCCTAATGTTGAGATATTGTTCGGTGAAATTAACACAAAGCAAATTGCTTTATAAAATATCAACTGTTGGGCTTGAGATATTATATAATGGTTCAAACTATTCGCTTATTCTCAATATTTTTTACTTTCCATCTCAGTAAATTGTGATGGATCAATTTTACATATACTACACTATCAAAATAATTAGATGGAAAAGTTAGGCTTTGATTATAAGCCAATTATAACATGGAAAACCATGATGCTGGCAGACGCGTAATAGAATTCCCTATAATAGTGTTGGGGAGTACTTTGTTCTCAATTAAATTAATTGAAGGCGTTTAACAAGTAATGTTCTAAATCATTTATCGACATGTCAACTAACACTTATTAAAATGTTGAGATTTATGATCACTAACATTAACAAGGCACATCGTCTTGATTGCATAATCGAAAAATTATGCTCATAATTTAAAATTTGAGCAAAAAACTTCAGGTTGCGAACACCGTGAAATCATTTAATAGATGTACCAAATCTTTTAGATACAAATAATATATAGATGATCAACGTAGATGATGATGGGTCCTCATATATCACCTAATTAATTTTTAGAAATATGGGGAATCCAGCCACTATTTAGCTAGTGATGTTTAATGATCAATTCTTGATAAAAAAAACAAACAACATATAGAAATTTATTGGATTGAAAAGTTTTCTAGTTGTTCGTTGAATTTCATTTGATTTTTTTTTAATTTCGCATTATTATTTATCTAGTGATGGTACAACTGGTCATGTCAAATAATAAAATCAAATTGAACTTCCGTTTCAATATAATGTTTGTTTCAATTATACCATACATTTTTATAAACCTAGTATATTTTCTTTAATTTAGTAGAGAATAAATTACTATCAATAACAAAATTTTATTTTCCCACATAACATAGTATTGTCTATTCTATAGTATCAAAAAATATTCTTCTGGATTATTTCTATATACTTGGTCACGATTACTCACAAGTAATAGAACAATAATTTTCAAGAATATTAATACATTTAGACTAATCATACATTCTTCAAAATATTAATATGTATAGAATTATGCTTCTTCAGGAACACAATACGGTAGTCTTCAAGAATACTGATGTGCATTTTTTTTCCTTCTGCTGAAGCAATACATCAATATTCTTCTCGAATATTGAAATTATAATGACACTCTCTTTAGGAGCAGATAATTCTTTTTTGAACATTTATATAAGGTGGGCTGTATTTCTTCTAAACACCAATACCGTATTCATTTAGTACAAAAATATAATTTGAAAACTTTAGAAAGTCTTGAACAATTGACAAATCTCATATTCTTCAAAGATAAATTTTTAAAATAACTTATAGTATGAAAAAAAATTCTATTATTCACGTAACTATTTCTCACAAATGAACCACTGGATTTTAATAAGAACATTGGATTTGAAGCAAAATGAGTTGCGAACTTCATGTCCAAATTCATAACAATCAAACCACAACACATTGAGACATCAACATCTTTATCACAACTGTGTAGGCTGTCCAAATTGTGAGAATTTCTACACTATTGATTTCGAAATAATAATATAATTCTTCTGTAGTATAGAGTCACTATAAGGTCAACTCGAATTCGTGATAAATTGATTCAATTATTTTAATGAATGCGTAGTAGATGCTAGAAGGGAGTGCTGGTAATTTTTCTTTTATCTGCTTCGGCTAGATACAAAAGAAAAGCAAAGATATTCTATATTACTCTTGCAAAGTATCAATGTGATATTCATTGCAACGGATTTCTTAAACTAGACAAATTTCATCTGTTAGAATAAAGTGCATCGTCGATATATAATTTTGTATTATTTGATAAAATAATACAAATTCTTCTGGAACTTTTAACAATATTTGATATACCTAATACATATTAACATTTTTTCTACTAATGTTAAGGCCGAAAATAATTTGTCTTGAAAAATTATGTGCATATTTACACTATCAACTAAATAGATATCTTGACAATTCGTCTTGAATTTTGCGATGTTTTCTATTTGAGTAATTTCACAATAAAAAAATAAAATAAATTTCAAATAATATGATTAAATATTGTATAATCATATAAATATTAATCAAGTATTCAAACTAAAGATAAATGTCGACATGACAAAATATGTGATACTCCGAGAGCAGATTCTATTTTATTATTGCTTTTTAAAGAGTAATATGTCAATATTCTTCTTGGATATTAAAAATTATAATCCATGCTCTTGAGGAGCACTCACATATTATTATAATAAATTATATAAGGATTTTACTATTCAGGGGTTAAAACACAATTTACGTTAGATCGTATTTAATTATACTTTTCAGAAGCAAGTAAAATCTAATTAAAATATTAATGGGAATTATAATGTGATACTCCGAGAGCACGTTGTATTTTCCTATTATTTCTGCAAAACAGCTAAAATAATGAGGAGCATGAACTTTGAAAGAGTAATTTGGTAAGGTACCAATATTTCAATTACATACGCATTATTCAAAATCCCTACAAAATGAATAATTGTGATTTAGAATTATCTGCTGGATTATTAACTTCAGAATTATAATGAAGAACCAGATTTCATTAGTAAAAATAGCAAAGCCTAAGGAACAATGTATAAAAGTGTCTCAAGTGAAATGAAAAACCAAATAATCAACTTGTAATCAAGGATCAATAAATTATATACTTATAACCATTCGCGAGATTTGATATAAAAAAAAAAATGCCTCATAATATTAAAAATAAAACTCGAGAAACCTCTAACAAATAGCATACGGAATAAAAAAATGAAACTTTTGGAGTTGAACTTGTTGACTTTCTTTCATTGGAAGAAAAATTATTTTTTCTACTTCAATTTATTAGAGATTAGTGGACAGAAAGAAGAATCAATTTTGCTAGTTTAATTGGTTAGAAATTCGTGCTAATAACGCGTTATAAATTATAGAGATAGGAGAAAAAAGTATAGAAGTCTATTTATATATTTTATTAAGAATCAAAGTTTCATATTTATATGAAAGAATTAGGGATAAAATAGTAATAAATTAGTCAGGTTGCATGGATACAATTATAATTCATTAATAAATATATTATTCACAACAAATTTCTTTTACTTTGTGGTTCATAGAATAATATTATTTTATTTATTTATTTATTTTGAAATTGATAGTTGTGGAAGGTTTAGCCCGTGTTTGACAATCATTAATTGGAGAAAACAAAGTAGTGAAGTGTTTTTTTGGAGAATGTATGGCTAAAAAGTAGGAAAAAATATTAGATTTACGTGCTGAATATTTTATTGTGATTATGTGGTTAAAATTGAGTGTATAAAAAAAATAGTGAAAATAATAATTGTCAAACAGTGGTTTATTTAGACTTAAAATTAGGGGTGTCAAGAGTCAAGACCTGTTCAACTCAGTTTTGACATCATCTTTAGTTGAACTAGGTAGTTAGTATTGGCACGCAAGCTAGCCGTACAGCTGATGACCTATCCATAGTATTAATTAAAATAAGTGAAAAGTTCATATCTAAAAGATTTATGCATGATCCATTTGAAAATTAGGAAACAAGGTTTAAAACTTCACAAATTAGATATTAATTAAATTTTATTTATATATAATTAATTAAAAATATATTTCGTTAATTAAATTTATTAAGAACACAATTCTATATAATTTGGTCACAAATTATTGACTTAATTGATCACAAATCAAAAAAATTTATAGGTTCAATTTATTCATTGATCGCAAATCACAAATTTAGTAAGTTATAACTTATTTAACGATCATAAATTATCAAATTAATTTGTTACAATTTATTTCTCAGTCACAACTTAATAAATTGTGAGTCACGATCATATCGTTTAGGTTACAAATTATTTATTGGTTACAAATTAACCAATTTATTGATTACAATCAACCAAATAATTGATCACAAACATCCCACCATATTCCATCCCATCCTATCCTCACCCCATCCACGACCATCGCACCACCGCCACGACCACCACCACCAAGCCATGATCACCTAAATAATTAGTTACAAACATTACACACCCCCACCCAACCCCATCCCATCCCATCCCATCCCAGCCCAGCCCAGCCCAGCCCACTTCCCACTCAAACCCGTTCATCCCAATCCCTACTCTACAGGGGCAACAATCGAATGGCCGTGTCACCACCACCTTATCGTCGGCGCCGCACTGCACACCCCAAAACTCCGACTAAGCAGATTGGAGGAAGAAATCATTTAAACCCCGCTCCCCCCCCACCACAAAAAAAAAACTATCGTTGTACCCACCCACACCAACATTAATTGCAAACAACACCATTGCAACCACAAAACCACCACCGCACCGCACAACCCCAGCACTCTGACTAAGCAAATTGGAGGAAAAAACCAACCCAAAACTCCTAAAACCATCGTTGATGCATCTCATCTCCACCTAACACACCACCACTAGCACTAGCATCACCGCACATCCACATCACACACAGAACACCACCGCACAGATTGCACACACCACAACACGCCAGATCACCACCACATACACCACCGTAGACCACGCACCACCACAGATTCACTCATTTTTTGCGTCTGACACACAAATTCGCAACCAATAGGAAGCAGCTTTCGTCGCTAGGGACAATTGAACGAATCATGAGTCAACTATTACCCACAATGACGACGAAGGCTGGGTACTGGGAAGCTGTCGGTTGGAATTTCTAATTTGTGTGAGAAATAGATGTATAAGGAGGGAGAGAGAGAGAGAGAGAAATGAGAGGAAAATTAATTAGGGTTTGGAATGAAATTTGATGGTATTATTAATGTTAAAAATTTGAATTAATATCTAATTTTTGAATAAACAAAATTTAAATCTGATCCCTTAAATTGGATTTTAAAAAATTTAGTTGGGTGTAATTTTCACTTAAATTAAGTCCATATTTGATTCCACTAATAAGTCTAATTTTAATTACACATTTTATAAAATCGGTAACTTTTCAAATACACATTTCATCAATTTCTATCAAAATCTAATAAAAATACGATTTTTATCATAAAAAGATTAATATCAGAAAAAACCCTAGAAATGTTTCCATATACAATATGCCACTTTATCAATTGGAAATCGCAGAAAAACCCCCATGTATAAAACATTTTGTGCGAAAAACCCCTGCCATCAAGATCCGTCAATCTTGTTGTTAAATCCCAATAACAAGAAAGAAAATGGATAAATTAGAAAGGACAAATACGTCATTTCTTATTTTCTTCTTTAATAATACTCACCCAAAATCAGTAGTGTGGTTTTATGCAAGACGAACAGACACAAAATAAACAAACACATTCAAAAATTACAAAATTGAAGCATCGACATTGAGTTTTAAGCACAAAGCAAACCCTCACTCACCTGTTTTCATTGTTCATCTACCAGTATACTTTTCATTATGAGATTTTAACAAACCCATCGCCTAAAATTTGCATTTTAGATCTCCAAAGAAAAAGAAAATCACAATTCACTTTGTATAACAGAATATAAATGTGATCAAAATCAAAATAGTGCTTTGTATTATTCTAAAACTTTGTGGTAGTTATGAAACTATGATCAAAGTTGTTAGAGATCTAAACCATAGAAAGCATTCATTAGAAGAAAGATTACAAATTCTTGGTATTTTTTCTCGGTCTGTCCTTGGTGTGAAAAGCTCTTGGCTTTTATAGAGGTGTAGATGCAGGTACATCACATCAACTTCAAAAAAGAAAAATGTATATTTACAGGAGTATGATTTATAAGTAAAGATATACTATATTTCTTTACAGGTCCATGAACATAATGGATTCCTTCGTCTTTCCACTCTTCTTTTTTTACTTTTTGCAGTGATAATTTTACTTGCTCTTCAATAATAGTCATTTCTTTATCTTTATATCTCTCCTTCTTTTTGAAGTATTGTGCTATTTGTCCATCATCTCTATGTATTACTTTTCTTCTGTGTCTGATTGGTTTTCGGATAATTCACCATTTGTTTCTTAAAAAGCCATCAGGTATAATTCTTTTTGCTGAAAATTCGAGGCTAGAATTCTTCCTATTTTAACTTTTATAGAGAGGTGTTCTTGACTGAAAATAACTCCATTATTCCATTGTGCTACAAGTCTGGAATCACTATTTTTGAATTTCTATCATTGCCACTGTCTCTGAGGTCCGTCTTTCGTAATCAATCTCTCCAATTTTTATTTTGGTATTTGTTTTTGAAGAGTGTCTAAATCATTTGGTTTTTTCATATATCATAATTTAATAATAAGATGGCATCACTACACCATTATTTACAAGAGGTGGTCTGGAAATGAATTGTATCATTAAAGGAAAGAATCTGAAAGATCTGTTAAGAATATTTATAGTAGTTATCATACCAAACTGTAATATTAGGTAAAAAAAAGGTCTTCTTCTTCTTCAAAGACTGTATAATCAAAGGAAATTGTAACATAATTATGTCTAAGAAAAGCTCAGTTTCTAATTGATGATTCATATTTGAGGCCCTGCTTAAGGAAATATTCATTTTCATTATGGTAGTAGATCAGAATTTGGGAAAAATTGATTATTTCGTGTACAACTGATTTCTTTATAGAATTTTGAATAATATTGACACAATCACCAATTTTTTGTTCTAATTTATATAAAGTCTTTGTTGCCATGCAGCTGTAAAATATGTTAGTTTAATAAGTCTTAATATTATGTCATAATAATTTTTACTTGTAGATGTAATATCTTTAGATATGAGTCTTTCAAAAATATTTTCAGAACCAAGTCTTTCCAAACTGTCTTGTAACTGAGAATTTTATTTTGATATCTACTAATGGCCTGTTGAGATAAACATACTTCATCTTCAAGAATTTGTAGTCTTTCTTCTAATGAATGCTTTCTACGGTTTAGATCTCTAATAACTTTGGTCATAGTTTTGCAACTATCACAAAGTTGTATTGATGAAGATGAAGATGAAGATGATGGTTTAGAAGGGGAAGCTTGTGTAGTCATAATTTGTCTAACTCTTTCAAATATATAAAAATTAAATCATATCATTTCTCTACAGAAATTTAAAGCTTTTACTAATGTATAAAATCCTTTGAAAAAGGGGTCTGAAAATATTTCTACTTGTTGTAACATTTCTAGCCAATTATTATATATATCAGGCTTTCTATCTTTGATTAATGTAAAAAAAACAATATTTACTTTCTACTTGATTGTGAATTTGTCTAAAATGATTAGTTAAAGCATTAATACTGCCTATTTTTTATTTAGAGTCACATGTCATCCAAAGATTATCCAGTAGACAACGCTCCATTTCTAGAAGTTTTTCTAAAATATTTTTTCTGAATCGTAGATTAGATCCTTGCGTAGTCACTCTTAGAGTGATATTCGCAAAGTTCATCATTCTCTGATCCATTTGCATCATGAAAATAATTTGTTAGAAAGTTAATAATTTGTATACTTAAATTATCTGCTAAAATATTATTTTTTCCATCTTTAAGTTCTATATTAATTTTATAACTGTTCAATATTTCATATACCTTTAGCCATCTATTATGTCTTATTTTATCAAAATTTGTCCTTTTTGTAAACTGTGATGTAGCTTCACAATCTGTTCTAATAGTGAATTCAGTATTTAGAAATAACTTAAAGCTTTCTATACTATGAAAAATGGTATTTCACAATCTAGACTAGTCAAGTATTTTCCTTTTATCTTATATTTTCCACTAGCATATCTACAAATCTTCTCTTTCTTCCTATCACCATATTTATTTGGTTTAGAATATAAAATTCCTCCCCATCCTAATTCACATCCATATGTTTCTATTATTTTATATTCATTGTCTAAAGATAATTGATAATGTTGTAAATTTTTAACTTCTTTTATCTTCTCAACTAACTCTATGTTTGACTGGTTAAAATATTTTTGTTCTTTGTTAGATAGTTTACTATATAGTGATCATACTTTCTTTCCTAAATCTTTAATAAAACATCTAACATAATTTAAAATTCCTTAAAAAGCTTGTAATTTTTTAGTTTCTTCTATTTTATCTGAAAATTGCATGTTGTTGCAATTGAATTAGTCATTCTCCTAAAATTATTCCTAACAATTCAATTATTTGTTTATTTATTTCTATTTTCTTTTACTTATAATTAAACCATTCTCTATAAATTTATTTAAAATTATCTCTAAATGTTTCATATGTTATTTCTGATATTTACTATGTACTAAAATATCATCTATATATACGCAAACAAAAGGAAAGGATTTAAATATATAATCCATCTTTCTTTGGAAAATAGAGGGTGCATTTTTTAATCCAAATGACATGACTAACCATTCAAAATGTCCTAATGGTGTAGTAAAATATGTTCAATGATTAGCGCCTTTTGCCATTTTTATTTGCCAAAATCTAGATTTACAATCAAATTTTGAAAATATTTTGCTATGTTGTATTTTATTTATTAACATGTCTTTAACATGTATTTTATATTCGTATTCTATTGTATTATCATTTAGTCTTTTATATTTTACAAACATTATTGCCTTTCATATCACAATTTCACTATGATTTCTAACCATAAAAATTGTTGATCTATGTTAACTTCTAGAGGGTCTTATTACATTTAAATCTAATAATTCTTTAATATCCCTCCTTCTCTTAAAA
>CAIGRP010093959.1:0-26172 GCA_903798385.1 Fraxinus cuspidata | reverse complement strand
ATTTTTGTATTATGAAACTAGATACATGATTTATGAAAATGGTATTTTAAAACCAGGTGTAAGTGTAATTTTCTCTTTACTTAATACCAAATTAGGCGGCTTATTTACACGCACTAGAAAAATAGGCAACTTACAAAATTACCCTTAAAATTAGAATTTTTTTGAAAAATCATATAAAAAGTATTTTGAAAAAAAAAATACTATTTAAAATTAAGTGTCACTTTTATTAAAAAGCAACATAATGTCACTTTTTTAAGTGAAGTGTCATTTTTTCACTTTAATAAAAAAAATGATGTTTGTCATTAAAAAAAATGACAGAAATTTCAAAAAAGTGATAGTAAAAAAAAAATGTAAAACATATTGTGTAAAATTAAGTGAAACAACGTTACTTTTTATTATTAAAAAAAGACATAATGTCACTTATATATATATATATATATATATATATATATATATATATATATATATATATAAAACTCAAAAGTAATAGAAATTTTTAAAAAGTGACCGAATTCAAAAAAGTGACAGAAATTCAAAAAAAGCAACAAATACTAATAAATTGCGGAAATTTTTAAAAACTACACACACTCTAAAAAAAAAACAAAAAGTCAATAAAGCAACGAAACAAAAATTAAAACATTGGAATCAGTTTAATAAGTTGACACGAAAACAAAAGTGACACAATCAGCATCTCTCCTCTTTCTCTATTTAGTGCCAAACATTTTTGTTTCAATTCACCGTCACGGTCTCTACCAACTCAACCAACCCATTGACCTCCACTTAAGCCAATCTTATTTGAACTCGATGTTCAATCAAGAAAGAGTGAAATTTAGTACTAGAAACAACCCGTTTAAATGATTTTTGTTTCCGTGGCATTAAATATGGAAGGAAGCAATTCAATTGACTTAAGTTAAAAAAAAATACAGAAATTCAAAATAGTGACAAACTTCAATCAAAATATTAGAATAGATTTAAGGGTGAATGATTTTCTTATACATGTTGTCTCCATGTAATTATGATTCACTTGTATTAACTAAACACATAATATAACTTTATTTTAGTAACATACAATCTATAAGTTTGAATTTGACAAAAAATAAAAAGGAGTGACAAATAATAAAAGTGATAAACATCCATTCCATTTCGTTATGTCATTGCTGATTCCACCTCGCTTTGGACCCTTGTTTGTTTAGAAGTCTCGTTTTCAAAATGGCAGAGATAGAGAATTATCGAAAGCCCCATACCACCATGATCTCGTTCCATCCACTAGGCCACATAATTCCCTTTGTCAATCTAGCCATTAAACTTGCTTCAAAGGACATCACCATCCCCTTTTTTTCACCTCGAATTAATTCATAACCAGATTATCAAATCTCAATACAATTCCACTCAAGTCGACATTTTGCGTGAAGTAAGAAATTCTGGGGTTGACATCCATTACACAATAATCATCGATGGTTCCCCGGTTCAATTCGATCGGTCTGGGACTAGTATGCAGAATCCTTTTTGCTTGATTTCCCAAATCTTGTAGATGAATTTGTCGGGAAAAAACTCCATTCTCATTCATCAACCTTCTTATGACTACTTCTTGATTGTTGGTACTATATGTGCAGTGCCGTACCTGTGTTTCGCGGGGCCTTACAAATAAAAATAAAATATTCCAAACATTATGTTGCAATCAAATAGCAATACGAAAATGTTTTAAACGATCACTTAAATATAACTCGTCTTGCAGCTCAAAATACATAATTCGACATGAGAAGATGAGAGGCTTTATTATTTACACTCAAAATACAGCTCAGAAATAATGTAGCGACTTGGAACTCAATAATGTAGTCCTTGATTCAATTAGTGGATAATGTATAACAATGCAAGGTTGGGATGTCTTAATTCATGTGTTTCTCTGATATAAGGTGACAGAGAAATGCAGAACCGAATCTCTTTAGTTTCAGAAATTTTGAGGAAACACTAGAAACACTAAGGTTATGTTCAATTACATACTTCTCATCACTTCCTGCAACAAAAGAAGATAGAACGTTTTCTTATGTAATTAACAATGTATGCACCTATATTTAATATCAAAACAAGAATTTGATGTGCCTATTTCAAACACATGGATGACAAACAAGGTAAGAAGAACGTTTGTTCCATAATTAGGCCTCACATAGACCTCCCTTATGTTATACGGCTATGGGGACTTTGTTCGGAAAATACCGATAGGCAAAATCCTATATCGACACTCAATCCAAGATAAAATTTCTTCTAAAGAAGCAGAAGTCCTACCAAACAGATTCTAAAATCTCGATTGTGAATGTGGGAACTGCTGAAAATTTTCTACCTGGGCAGGTGGGCAGAAAAAACCATAACATATCTCTTTTTCAAGAAGAACAATGTTAGAATCAAAGACACAACAAGCCTAAATTGAGTTATTGAGATGAGAAAACAAGAGAGACTCAAAAGAGTTACCAGTAATGCAATAACATAATCGCACAAAAAGGTTTTATATTCAAAAATTCGATTTAATAATATAGAAGTCATAAAAGGAGATGACATTTGTTGCACTCGAAACAGTTCGCCAAATTAGCTTTCAACGACACAAGTCGTTACACTACAACTATAAGGTTAACGTGGTAGTTGGAACTTACTGCTGAATACACACGCATAGCTATCGTCTTAGAATAAGATTATAGATATACCCATTGTGAAGCATCCCAAATCCACACCAGGGCTCAATCTCATACTTGTTTCAGGAAACATGGCAATCGTGAGTCGTGACAGAGTTTTAATGCATAAATGGAATTTGCTTAACATTTATTGGAAAAGCATCATTTATCCTTTCACGGTTGCTAGTAGATGAACAGCAAGTATTGCAATAATGCCTGTGCCAACTGTTTCTTTTCTTTTTCCTCGTAAACCATGAAAAAAGAAATGAAAAAACTATAACTTGCATATTATTCTTTCATAGAAAATATTGCAAGAAAAACCCAAATGCCACTAGAGTCTCTCAATAAGCACCAATCACTCCTCAATATTTATTAAACTTCAGATAAACCTCGGTTATTTTACTTTTTGCAGGAATTATATATATATATATATTTTTTAATTTTTTTAATTTTTTTACAGCAGTCTAAATCAAGAATGCACATCTTGGAAAAATTTAATCAAAGCATCAAAAAATCGTAATTAATACCAGATTCCTTAATTGCCTGGCTGATTCACCTGCTTCACTCTTCAATGACAATTGAATTGAAAATCCTATAAAACTCCAAAAACCCAAAACAAATTACTTCATATAAACCGTAAAGAAAATTACAAAATTGTCATTGCGTACAAGGGTCAAGGGAGAATATATGTAAATTTGTAATAATGTAAAAATACCTTGAGAAGATCGACAACGGACGACCTCCACTGCCGTTTGATTTTTCAAGTTTTTGGTATGGACTTTCAATTTTCAAACTCAGGAGGTTTTTGTCTTCAAAGCATAGGTTATTTTAAAAAAATGGGCCCCTTGAAATGCTGGGCCTGAGGCGGAGGCCTCTTGGGCCTCTCCTCAGGTCCGGCCTTGTATATGTGTTTGGCCTGCAAAAATTGCTTGAAAGTATAATATGATGAATGTTTTACTCTAGATTGAACCAGCACTTGTATTTTCCTTCTATTATCATTTGGATCTTCTGATGAAAAATGGCCATGTCCCAGCTAATGGTTTACAGAAAAACATAAATTATATACTTGAAATTCACTCCCTTAATACAAAAGATTTTGTCTGATCTTCAGGAGTTCGAGTCAACCATTACATTTAAATGAGAAAATATCCATCTCTTACACTACTATTTGAAATTATTGTGGCTGGATTATAGTCATGGACGCATCATTCTTGATCCCCAAATGAGCCACAAAATCCACAAATCTCTTATACAACTGTGGAGTCCAACACAAGCCGTGGCCACTTCAACATCCGATCCTGCTCGTCCATCAACATGCTCTACGGTATCATCGGTGGTGGCGCCGCAACGGTCACCTGACTTCTCTTATTAGAAGCCGGCGACGGACGTGACTGGATTTTCATAGTCATTTTCCTTAGATCAAGGCCGAAGTGTATTATTCTAGAGGAAGAGGAGAGACGAATACAGAAAAGAGAGGGGAAAGTGGGAAATAATCCAGGGTTTATTTTGATGACAAGCCAAAATTAATGTTCAATGAACAGTTGATGATAGTAATCTCATTAAATCTGTGCTTCACTTAAAAAGTTTCTTGCCAAATTGAAGATGCACCAGATCTAATTATCCACCTCAATTTCGTCAAAATACTCCGTGAATTTTCCGTTGGAAAAATATATTATTGCAACTGCATTCAAGGGGGGCATATATTACGTAAAATTTTGGTTGTAATAAAACTTTATGTTTTGCAGGAGCATTTTTTGTGATCTTCTGTTTCGGCCATGGCGAATTTTTGCTGCTCCATTGAAACCGAGCCTCGGACCTTGAATTAAGGACAGCTCCACCATGCCAAGGTAGTTACTTTCTCTCTAGTCTCATCTTGCATACTTCAAGGGCATGTTTGTTATGCAATATTTACGAAATTTGATTATTATTATTATTATTTTGGTATTAATAGCATATGGTGCTGTTGTATTCATTTCATTTCTTGTAATGGAGGTCATGTTTACAGCTTTATATGTCTTGTAATTAGAAGTATGATACTCTTAAAATATTCTTCCCGTCCTTGTATCTGAATTTCTTCATTTCCTCCCCCCCCCCCGGAAATGCACGATATAAGCACTTCGTTTTAGACTTGGCCCCTGTTTAATACAAAAGTCAAAATCAACAATTAATTTTAACAACATATTTCATGGGACCAACAACTTTTTAACCACACATTTTATCAACTTCTATTAAAATAAGCTAAAAATCTTATTTTAATTCCCACGAAAGAGGGGCTTAATTAGACTGCTAAATGGGATGAATTTCAACTATGAACTCTAGAAATAACATTAAAATGTAAATTATACTACTTTAATTCTTATTGCAAAACTTTGTCTCTCTAATCATTTTATCCTACCAATTGAATTTTAGATTTGATAAACAATTTTTGGTTCCTTTTTATGATGCAGGAAGTTGCAATTGACATAGTTCAAAAGAAGGAAGCTGATGAAGCCTCGAGCATATTCATCGACGTATGCTACTTATAACTTATTTCATGTTTTTATGTCTCTGCTTCTCTATTGTCATCGAGTCTAGAAGACATACCCTAACACTTGAAAACTATCTATCTATGGAGGGATTGAAACCAGTACTTGCAATCAAGGAGATGGCAGTGATGATTTCTGAACCAAAGGAAAAAACTGATCAGATTGTGGAAACATCTTGCCAATGTTCATGTACTAGCACTGCTGCCATTATGTTATGGATTCCCCAGATCAATCTAGAGTTAAAGAGCCCTTATCATCTCCTTTTTGAGGGCTTTGATCTAATGGAATGTTAGTGATATCTCAATTATAAGAATAATAATATGTAGCATCAGTGATACTAGAGCACCAATTTAGGCGGTCACACTTGATATATTCAATTAAATGAATCGCGTGATATTGCATTTAAGTGAATCTATCATTTAATGTTACATAGTTGCCATTTAAACTGATACTTGACAGTGGTGCTGTATATAATTACTCGAATTATAATGTGTCTTGGAATATGCAATAAATCAACCATTCATGTGGAAGATCTATTCCAAGATATACCAAATTCAAATAAATAAATATATTTCTCTTTACTATTTGTTCAAGATTTTAGACAAGACACTTCAACATGATAATTTAAATAAACACTCTTTTATTTTATATTAGATTTGAAGTTTCTTTTTTTTTTTTTTTTAAAAAAATGCGACTAATCTAGTAAGACGTATTTTTGAACTATTAGGTCATCAAAATAGTGGGCCTTTATCACATTGTCACTTGATCGGAGAAATTATATGTTTTTCTTTAGTTGGAGTGACATAACTCAATCTTATTAGAAGTGGTACCTCATATCCCACCACTCGTCATGGTCTCCATTTGGCGAACAAATATATAAAATAGTTTATAAATTTAATCAAATTGAACATTAATTTCAATACATATTCATAATGACAACTCATTATTATCTCCATATTTTATAGAATCCACCACTATTTCTCTTTATATATCATATATGTGTGTACCGAACGGAAGCTCAAATGGTAAAAACACATATATGTCAATTTATTTAGACGCAGAAGTTAATTTACACGTGTTTGTTGAAGCGTTATCAATTTAGTGCTATTTTAGTCAAATTAGAAAAATAAGATCACTCCCAGAAGGCCCATTGGGCCTCTGGGATAACACCCTGAAAATCATCATCTCCCACGATCAGCAGCCCCATCACCGCATCGCCATATTCGCCGCTCCACCCCTACCCCCACCCCACTCCCGCTACAGTCTATACTTAAATAATACACACGTATATACGTGTAATATATACATATCTTGCACTGACGGAATGTATAACAATCAATCTCTTTCAAATTGTGGTGTTCTCAGGAGTCCAATTCAGCGATTTTTCTGATAATGTAATTACTCTAAACTTGCCCTAGTGTTATTCTACGAGTAATTAATTATTTTCATTTGATGGCGTGTAATTGTATTCTCAATTCTTCATTCTTACCCTTAATTCCTCTATACACCCAGCATAAATTTCGAAACTTCAAAGCTCTACCCTCAATTTCATGCCATTCTAGAAGGTACACCATTCTATGTGGAGAGAAAGAAGAAGAATCAAAATTCAGAAAAACCCAATTTAATTTATTGAAGCTTTCTGTAACATTAACAGTAATTTCAGCTTCACTGCCCCAGACTTCACATGCAGCTAAAGTGTCTGAAAAGAAGCGTTCAGGAAAAAGATCTGAGGCACTAACCCCAGAGGAATTGAAAAATTGGGTTAAGGACCTTCCAGCGATATCCCATAGGCTCGCTTATAGTGAAATATTGGACTTGAAAAGGGAAAATAGGCTTAAGCATGTTATAAAGCCACCGAATGCTGAGTTGAAGCAGCGGCCTGAGGTGGTTCTGGCGGTCTTGGAGGATAATAAGGTTGTTAGGATTGTTTTGCCTTCAATTGAGAGCGACCCAAGCTTCTGGGGACAATGGGATGAACTGAAGGTTGATGGAATTTGTGTTAATGCTTATAGTCCCCCTCTGAGAAAACCTGAAATACCAAGGCCTTATCTTGGGTTCTTATCGAAAATTCCAATATGGATGTTTTCATTGGTTAAGCCAAAGCCTCAGTCGAAGAAGGCATTGGAGTTGAAGAAAGTGAGAGAGGAGTTTAAAGAGAGGAAGAATGAGGAACTGCAAAAATTTAGGGAAGAAAGGGAGATGATGGAAAAAGCCATAAAAATGCAGAAGAAATTAGAGGAGAAGAAAAATAGGCAGGAGATGAAGAAGGTAAAGCATGAGGAGTCCTTGCGCCAGGCACGTAGGAGTTCACAGGACATGGCAATTATGTGGCAGAGATTAGCTAGTGATTCCAATGTTGCCACGGCTCTTGGGTTGGTTTTCTTCTATATATTTTACCGCACAGTTGTTCTTAGTTATAGGAAGCAGAAGAAGGATTATGAGGATAGATTGAAGATAGAGAAGGCAGAGGCAGAGGAGAAGAAGAAGATGAGGGAGCTGGAGAGGGAAATGGAAGGGATTGAGGATGATGATGATGATGAGGAGGAGGGCGAAGGAGGAAAGGCGGGGGACAATCCTTACATGAAAATGGCACAACAATTCATGAAGTCTGGTGCACGTGTTCGGAGGGCGCACAACAAGAGACTTCCACAGTATTTGGAAAGAGGGGTGGATGTTAAATTCTCAGATGTTGCTGGGCTTGGTAAAATCCGTCTCGAGCTTGAGGAGATTGTGAAGTTCTTCACCCACGGGGAAATGTACCGCAGGCGTGGAGTCAAAATACCAGGTCAGATTATTGCTTTTCACAAACTTTGATGTTGGTTTTCTATCTTATTCATATATTGCGATTTGCTGAGATATGTATATATTTTTTAGATAGGAAATCTAGTTCCCTATCTTCCTGATGAGCAGTAAAGATGCAATTGTTATTTATGCTCGTGAGTTGGTTAGTGTTGAAGGTCCTGCTAAGAAATCTTAACCTTTATTTGCATGATGTTCTTTGCACTCAACTATGCTTTACTTGCATCACTTACCTGAGTTGCTCAATGCACATTAAGGCTAGTGTTTTAATGTTTTGATTTTGGAAATGAAAGTACTATGGCTAGAACACTGTGATTAGTAAATCCCAGAGCTATCTGTTTTACTCTTTGATTTGGAAATGAAGACGTTATAGTTAAACTGTTGATTCTGAACTTTCCTTGTGGTTTTATAGTAGTTTTGTCACCTAAATATATCATACATGTTATTTTTTTCGTGGAAAGAGTTATTTTCTATTCGTACAACATGTTAGATATATTAGAAGTGGAGTTCATGGTGCTTTTATTTGATCACTCCAAAATATTAGTTCACATCGAATTCACATTTACCTATTAATTAGTGTAGAGTATCTTGCAGTTTCTATAATCACCTTTCTTGATGCATGTCAATTTGTAAGTTCATATCTTTTCTCTCTACTTGTGTTACTTGTCTCATGCCTCATCTGGTAGGTATTATTGCCTGACAAAAAATTTCAGGTGGTATACTTCTTTGTGGTCCCCCTGGGGTGGGAAAGACATTGTTAGCAAAAGCTGTGGCTGGTGAGGCAGGGGTAAATTTCTTCTCCATTTCTGCATCTCAGTTTGTCGAAATATATGTTGGGGTTGGTGCTTCTCGTGTTAGAGCACTCTACCAAGAAGCGAAGGAAAATGTGAGTTTTTCTATTTTTTTATGGTTCTTAGAATTTTAAAGGCTTCTGTTCTGCATATGTGGATTACTGACTCACTGTGTATAATGATGTTTATATCAACATTAATGCCGCTAACTAGTGCTAATGCTTTATCTTTGCTTCATTTATTCCTTTTTCTCTTAAGCTTCTCTCTGATATATCAATGACACAGTAGATCACATATATACCTTGTTGCTTTTACTTTCTCAAAGTTGTTTTTCCTAGTGAAAAATTTGGTTATCTCATGGAAATGTTAATATTTGTGAGTGTTGTTATGTAAATTTGAATAGGCTCCATCCGTTGTCTTCATTGATGAGCTGGATGCTGTTGGAAGGGAACGGGGTTTGATTAAGGGATCTGGTGGACAAGAACGGGATGCTACTTTAAATCAGGTTCTTTGGGCATAATGCATTTCTCTAAGTTTTCAGATGGTTACCATATGGATCCACATTTATGGTTAATATTGCAATTATGCTTCAGCTTCTAGTCTGCCTGGATGGGTTTGAAGGAAGAGGTGAAGTGATTACTATTGCTTCCACAAACAGGCCTGACATTTTGGATCCAGCACTTGTAAGACCAGGAAGGTTTGATCGGAAAATATATATTCCAAAACCTGGCCTTATAGGACGCATTGAAATTTTAAAGGTATGAAATATCCCATGTATACTTAGTTTATATATGCAACCTAGATGCTCCAAAATCCAAATGCATAAACTATTTGTTTATATGCATGCAAGCTAAATTTGTATTTCATGAACTAGCAGTTTTTTTTTCTTGCTAATTCATTTGGATGAAACCTCAATGGTAATAATCTATCATTTATTGTTCTTTAGCCTTAAGCATCAATAGTACCTTCTGTTTTGAACTTATTCTTTATTTTTCTCATATTAGGTCCATGCTAGAAAGAAGCCAATGGCACCAGATGTGGACTATATGGCTGTTGCCACCATGACTGATGGAATGGTTGGTGCGGAGCTAGCCAACATCATTGAGGTCGCTGCTATTAATATGATGCGTGATGGAAGAACTGAGGTACTCAACCCTTGAAATGCTGGACCTAGAAATCACAATGATTTTAGCATTTTTTTTTTTTTGGGTAAAGGCCATTTCAGTTAGGTAAGGGCTTTTTGGCCTGCGTACCTAAGCTTGAATGAGGGGTTTGGCTATTCCCCCTACCCTAGTTTATGGAGAACTAATACATCGAATGGGACATGTCACCTTACGTCTAGGGAGTTTTTACAAAAAAAAGAAAAAAATCATCAAAGCTGTACAAATTCTGTTTACAAGTAATGAATCTATAGATAGCAGCAAAAAAATTATTAATTCTAATACATTCGTGCTCTAATGTTGGGCAATCTCCACTTGTGCATTCTTAGCAAGCCTATGATCTCTCCATTAAGTTCTAAAGGTTGTAGAATCTTGAAGGGCTTCTCTTTATAACCAGTTAAGCTTCCCTGTGATTCTATACATATACCAGTTAAGCATTCATCATTCCCTGTTCTCTCTTTTTCTTCTTTTTCCTTTTGCTTCCCTATTTATATATCCTTCCTAGATGGGGTTCTTGAGAATGAAAAAGTGAACCATGGGGGCCACTTTGTGTATCTGTTCATATGCCTATTTTCTGTCCTGGATTGTCTTTTACATTCAATTTCTTCCTCCTTGCATGTATATACACAGACTAGTTACAGTCAATTGATGAGATGTTTGAAATTAGCGAAGATGAAGTTAGTCAGACTGGTGATGTTGTGAATGACATTGATATTTTCCGATAAAAATGATAACTTCGAAACAATAATAGAGACTTTACTTTTGATGATTGGCATGGTTGAAAATTTATACGTTTGACTTTTGGCATCATGTTTGAGTTTATTATTTGACATATTATGTATTGTAAATTGTGGACCTTTATAAGTAGTTACAACCTTTGTTTTCTAGTTTGATTTTAGTCAGTTATAGTTGTTGCTTTTTGTTAAGAATATTTGATGTTTTATCTGTTATTTAATATTTTAATTATTAATATTTAGTAGAATCTTATGATCCTTGATGCGATCCCCAATGCCTCTTCATCAATCCAAATCAATGTTATGGTGCTGACAACTTTGGTTACAATCTTCAGTATTAGCATACACGCGCTGAGATACATGAACATGTGCATGGAATTTTGTTTAATTTTAATTTTCTTACTCTTGTACAGATTACAACTGATGACTTGTTACAAGCTGCGCAAATAGAAGAACGAGGAATGCTCGATAAAAAAGATAGGAGCCCTGAGACGTGGAAGCAAGTAGCTATTAATGAAGCAGCAATGGCTGTTGTGGCTGTGAACTTCCCTGATCTTAGGAATATTGAATTCGTATGATCTATACTTCCTATTATTACTATATGCTTTCATATTTCTACTTACATGGATGATCATTACTTATGCCAAACTAAAATTTCCTGAATTATTTTTTAATCAAGTTTCTCTATTATTATGTTTTTCACCAGTCAATTTTTTTTGGATTAATCATCAATTGTTATTACTCTTTTATTCTTTTCTTTCCTTTTTTTTTTTTTTTTTTTTTTTTTTGGTGAGGTGGGGGACACCCATATATAATGAAAAAGTATACTTGCCAGCACAGAGCAAGTACGTCACGAAAAAGAATTGACCAACGTGATATGATTAAATATCATAGAACCCCTAACCATACTCTATAAGAGAAATTGTTATGAAAGATTAAATAATTCACTTCCCAACTTTTTCTTTACCCTCTTGGATGCATAGCCTTGCTTCATATATCAACAAATGCTTGCGCTTGTTGATCCCTTGGTCTAACTTTAAACCCCACCTTGTATACATTGTGCTCCTTTGGGTATTATCCCTCTTGATATATCATCTAGTGCTGCACCCTATTAGGAAAATGAATAATCAATACTTCCTATTCATGGTCTTCCATGTGCATCTCGACTGAAATATTTCCATTACGTCTATGATGGTAAAATTAATCTTTCTGGAGTAGTTAATTTGTCTTCATGCTTATTGAGTAGGCAAGGATCATTTTAAGTTAGCTTCATAGTTTCTAGTCTATGCACATGATTTCTGTGGTAGTGATATTTTCATCCTGTTTGTTTGGCATTTTAAGGAGAATTTTGACCGTTGCTTAGGGGTATCAGCCGCAATTTTTGACCACTTTATCTCAGGGCGGGACCCACTTTTTTGAAAAAAAGGGTCCAAAAATTCATTTTGATGTTAAATAATGTGAAACAAACAGGGGCTTTATTACTGAAATTTTTGCTTCTCCTTTGTGTTGTAGTGTAATCATGGTGACTTCTGATTCTGCGATACTGCTTCATGTTATCAGGTCACAATTGCTCCAAGAGCTGGAAGGGAATTGGGCTATGTACGTATGAAAATGGACCATGTGAAATTCAAGGAAGGAATGTTGAGGTATGGCTTCTCTTACCTCACGAGCTGTACAATATTTCTCTATTTGGTTACCTTAATATATTTGATGAAGGTAACTACTGTCCATTTCTAATATGCTACCTCATGAGCTGTACAATATTTCTCTATTTGGTTACCTTAATATATTTGATGAAGGTAACTACTGTCCATTTCTAATATGCGCTAGCGTTTAATTACCATCCATTTCTAATATGCGCTTTCAATACGTAGCAAGCACCTTGCCCCCCATTCCAAAAAATAAATCGCATTTCTATGGGTATGTTTTTATTCTATAAAGCACATCCTTTAGGAATTAACTCAGTGAGACCTTTTTCCTCTACGATTTCTCAATGCTTTGTAGCATAGTGGCTGTTCTTGAACATGTTAACAGAAATCACACAATTCAACCTGCTCTGAGTCCTCTATGTAATATGCACCTTTTTGTCCTTTTTTAATCTCTTTTTTTTGTTTTTGTTTTTTTTGCAGTCGGCAATCACTCTTGGATCACATTACAGTCCAACTAGCACCACGAGCAGCTGATGAGCTGTGGTATGGAGAGGGTCAGGTAATGAGACTTTCAAGTCTCATTTTCCGTATTTCAATTTATGAATTTCTTGCGGCATTTCTTTAGTGTGAGGTTATTGTGATGTTAAAATATGTTGCTCTGACAGGATACGATATTCTATTCATTGTAAGAAATTTTTGTTAACAGAGGCCTGACTGGAAATCTAGTTTACAGGATGGCTCCAAATTTTGGTGTTTTTACCTATTTTCTCTGTATGATTGTCCTCTTCACATATAAAGCCAAGTGATCTACATGCCTGTGGAAAGATGATGATTTTTCTTTTCTATTACAAGGTCTAAATGTGGAAAATCAAGAAGTTTTTGCGTAATCTGTTGTTCTCAACATTTCTATTTATGGGAATTACATCAATGCTATTGAGAATGAACTTTAGTTCACCAATTTTAGTGTGCGAATCCTGAAACTCTTATCATTCTAATTGTTAATGGCACTATTGGACTTACTCTGTCGAAATGCTGAAAGTGGATATATACTAACGGATGTTTTAAGGAGAATAATAACTTCTTCTGGCATGTTGATCAAGAATCTTTTCATTTGAACATTCAATGGTTCCATTATTCTTGTGATAATTGTGAGGTTAATTTCCCCATCATAAGAAGAAAAATGCTATAAAATTGATCTCAGATGTCCAATTATAATCACTCTTTTGAATAATTTCTCACGAATCCTTTTGAAAATTTCCAGTTGAGTACGATATGGGCAGAGACGGCAGACAATGCTAGGTCAGCTGCACGGACTTTGGTTCTTGGTGGCCTTTCTGAGAAACATTATGGTCTGAACAACTTCTGGACTGCAGAGAGGATAAATGTAAAATTCTGTATGCCTTGGGCTTCTTCAATAGTTCTAAACTCTATTTCTAAATTTTCGACGCCCTTGAGCAAGTGCAAGTTTTTTTAATCTGATATCTTCAACTTTATTATTTGGCTCTATCTTAATTTCTGAGAATGATCTCATGGTCCAAGAGGATACAAGAAGCTGGAAATGGAGGGAAATTTTCTGCTGTCGTCTTCGTACTTTTTTGTTTTCTTTTCTGTATCTGGCTTTTATATATTTTACACATTCTTCATTTAGGCTCTACCTTAATATTTTTTTATGAGTGTCACTGCCTGATTTCTGGCATACAATTTTGATTTTCAGGATATTGATACAGAGGCATTGCGGATCCTAAATATGTGTTATGATCGCGCAAAAAAGGTATGTTACAGTATATGACTAAACAACAATAAAATATCTTATTCATTAAGAAGTTATTAAGAGCTTGCTACTTTTAAGCAGATTCTTCAGCAAAATCGAGAACTTATGGATGCTATTGTCAATAATCTCGTTCAGAAAAAGAGTTTGACCAAGCAAGAATTCTTCAACTTAGTCGAGTTGCACGGGTCCCTTCAACCAATGCCACCCAGCATACTTGATATTAGGTCTACAAAACGGTCACAATTAGAAAATATGATTGCAGACAAGAAAGTAGTTCTGGAGGAAAGCATATGAGTACCTTGCTTGAAGACAGTCTATCAGGTTTTAATTCTATAATCTCTAATTAAAGAGCTGGAAACGCTTATTATACGGTGGAAAATTGGTATTAGATGAAAAAGTATCACTATCGCATGTTCGGTTTAGCTTAAGAAGTGCGCTTAGAAATAATTTAGAATTTATTTTGACAGGAAGATGAGATTTACTTTCAAAATAAGTAATGCTAATAAAGTAATAAAAGAGCAGCATATTCAGACATGTTTGGAAGCAAAAACCTTTTTAAGATTGGCCAAAAATGCACTATCTTAATCCCTCGAACGCATCCCTATAAATGCATCAAAAATTATTTATATATAAATTTAACTTCGTAAGAAGTAACTGCATACCCTTGTCTATATTTTGGATCCTTCCTAGATGTATCATCCTATCCTAGATTTTATGAGAAAAGGATCCGACACCTAGAACAACCACACCAGAGTCCAAGCTACATAGTCGAACACCAAAGACAGACCCATTAGGACTTGACAATCTGATTCTAATAGTGTTAATGTTGCTGTATTTCTTAGGATTTTATACCCAAGGCACTTTTAGATTTGCATCATTCCTTTCAGGCAAGAAGAGCATATTTTGCGTCCCTTTGTCATGGAATTTCCTTTGTATTATTGAAGATGGTGCAAAAAATTGATTCTGCTAATGCCAAAGCCTCGTAAACGGTGTTCGGCTCTCATGTGCACCCGATGCATTGGGGAAGATACAAAAACATCACGACGAGATGAAAGATTGTTTACATATTCTTGGATACTTCGTAGAATTGATCATCTTTTTTTGCATCAGTACAGTTCTAACATGTAAGAACTTTATTAGTTTAGTAGATAGGGTCATCAAAAATTTGTATGTGCGCATCTCTTGATCTATCAAACGGGTGATTAGAACATTTGTGTCGACATCAATGCCTACGTATTTCCATACACATTGTTTATCATTTGTCCAACCGTACTTTTAATTTGTTTTCCTTTCATATATGAGGCGACACCATTTGCTACCAATTCAACATTTTACTTGATTCGTGTTTCCTTTCTGTTCAAGTGTGTGTGTGTGTGTTGTTATTTCTCTATAGATTGGAACCGATTAAGTATTGTCATGACTTATTCTGTTTAGAATTGAATTTGAGAATGAGGTTTTTGTTTGGAGTAGTGTTGTCGCCTGGCGTGGCCAACCCCAGTAAGAAGTTGAATTTTTCTGCAGGAGAAAAGATGCGTATTTATTCAAATCTAATTGTTAAAACTCAACTATGTTCGCAAAACCGGACCAATAATTTACCCCAAAAAGAAAACGGGTCAAGGATCAACATATCGAATTGGGTCAAAATTACACATGAATGACGTGTTCTATGATATGAACTAGGCTGATTGAACATCACATATTGTTGGGCTTAGGGGCGGACATGGTTCGATTTGATTTCAAAGAGAACCGATCTGAACCTGAAATTTTCGGGTATGGAATTGTCGGGTTTAAATTTAATTATGGAACTGTTAGGGTTCAGTTTGATTCAGTTTGATTTTATTCGGTTCTAGAATTCGGGATTTCGTACAATAAATTTTTTTTATATTACAACGCTACATTGATTCGACTATGACATGTTCAATATTAATTCTTACAAAATAACGTAGTTTAATCTTGTAATATCTTTTGCACATCTCTTTGTTGAGTTCTTTATAGATTTGACCGTTAAAATCACAGGAAGAGGAAGATGACTAGTTCACAATAATAGAACGGTAGAAATGACATTACGGTAGAATAAGATATTTGGGTAAAATTTAGGTCAATTTGATTAAGTTTGGCTTGGCTGAAAATTAGAAATGGTAAAATCATATTTTGGGCTTGGAGACAACAGCAGGTTGTGGCATGTTATGACTTGACTGACTTGGACAAGATTACTATGTTAGACATCGACTACTTTAATCGTTGGAAATTGGTTTAAAACACGAGAAATGTTGGTTAAGAATCGAAAACTAAGAATTGGAAGTGTGACTTCATGTCAACCTCGACCAAAACGTAACCCGTTTATTTGTTCTTTGCCGCTTCAAAATGGGGGGCTGGGGCAACGCCCCCGAAAGAGAATTTTGATTTTCGTGTATAACTAGTGTTTCAAAATCAATTTCAGATGAATGAGAAATTGTGGTCCAAAATTGGAAGGGAAAATGTGGAAAATTGGATGACACCGTCGCTCGAGCGACGCTGGAGCGAACAGCGAGCGACAGACTCACTGAAAGTGTCGCTTGAGCGACATAGCAAGCGGACAGCGAGCGAAAATCTGAAAATGTGCGACTGTTGTGTTTTGACTCGCACTACCTCGTCCACGACCCTTCAACATCTTTAAATAAGACCCTAGGGACGTCCTAATCTTCACACCAATGATATGTAATTATATAGCATTTATTTTCTCTCATCTCTCAACCAAATTCTTGCATCCTCGCTGTATAAATTTTGGTTTTCTTCACTTTGCATATCGGAGTTCGTAAACCAAGTTCTGGTTCGCCGTTTCTTGAGTGTTGTAGTGCTACTCACACAAGAAGATAGTTTTTGTATCTTGGGAGTTAATCGCCGTAAACCGTAGGCACCGTTGCGGGGCAAATTCGACTTAAAGACAAAGTGTTCAACATTTGCCTCGACTTTGATATTATTGCTACTATATTACACATTTTTTAGGCTTTATTTGGAGCCCATTTCCTACCGTTACTCTGTTGAAATTTCTACATAATTTTAAAGGTAATTTCAAGAATTTCCCGGTGTTGCTTGTACTCCATACACGAAATTTTCCAACGTTAATTATAGTCCTACCCTGTCTGATGCAAATCAAATCACTGTCTTTGGTTGTGATGACTTGGCTATTGGACTACATTTATCAGATGATTCAAACATGTCCAGTACCTATGGCGCCGGTACTTCTTGTGCGCCGCCCTATTGTGAGAGCCAGGAAGTTTCCTGTGGTGCCGGATCTTGTCCTGGCACTGGTTGTTGCCAAACTTCGGTATCCAAAGGTAAAAAATTTCTAATCATTCGCCTAATCAATATCAACAGTAATTGGCAGAGATCCAAACATTTTTCGTGCACTTTGGGTTTCTTGGAATGATGGATTGTCTAGGTTTCACTTTCCGTTTATCCGATCTCAATGATTCAACAACATTTCTAAATAACTACGCGGCGTTAAGGGATATACCATTGGTTTTGGACTGGAGGATTGGATCCAAAAATTGCTCGAAAATGCAGACATCTGGTAGGTATGCATGCAAAGAGAACAGTTATTGTGTGGATGATGCTGGTGTTCCGAGGATATAATTGGTGCAGGGAAGGATACGAAGGCACCCCTTAACTCAGTCCAGGATGCCTTGGTTAGTTTCTCTATTACTATTCTTATTTGTTTCTGCCTAGTGTAGATAATCTAACAATTGTTGTTATGATGCTTGATCTGAGGCTAGATATTGATGAATGCAAGAATTTTCCGTGCGACTCAAATGGGATATGCCCCAATACACAGGGTTCTTTTGAGTGTTTGTGTCCTCGTGATTATTATGGTGATGGAAAGAAAGATAGTATGGGGTGTTTTCGGGTGCTAGAATCCCGTAGCAAAGTGGCAATAGGTATTTTTCAGTTAATACATGTGAATGTTAACCCCTGTTTGGGTTTCATTTTTTTTAACTAAAATGTACTTTTAAAGTAAAATTTTAATAACACGTTTAGTAAGATCCACGAGTACTATCCATGACACGTTTCTTGAAAAGTAACTAGCAAAAAAGAAAAAGGAAAAAGTCCCAATTAGGTGTAATGTTGTCCTTTTCAGTAACTTCGCATGTTTTGGAACTTCAGGAGCAAGCTTGGGTGCGGGAATGGGATTCTACTACTGTTATTGACTGGTTTTTGGTTGCTTAAATTTCTAAAAAAGAGAAAGATCAAAAAGCAAATGGAAGAATTTTTCAAACGGAATGGCGGCCTTTTGTTGCAACAACAAATATCAACACATGAAGATATACTTGAGAAAACAAGAATTTTTACTTCTAAAGACTTGGACATGGTAACTGATCGCTTCAATGAAAGTCGAATACTTGTTCAAGGAGGGCAAGGGACAGTTTATAAAGGTATGTTATCTAATGAGAAAATTATAGCCGTAAAGAAATCTAAGTTGGTAGACGAAAATCAAGTGGAACAGTTCATCAACGAGGTTGTCATACTCTCACAAATAAATCATAGAAATGTGGTAAAGCTGTTAGGATGTTTTTTGGAAACAGAAGTTCCTTTGTTAGTTTATTGATTCATTTCCAATGGAACCCTTTTCGATCTTATCCATGATGATAGTGGCGAGTTTCAATTTTCATGGAAGATGCGCTTGAAAATTGCAGTAGAGGTTGCAGAAGTACTTGCCTACCTCCATTATGCAACTTCTCTTCCCATCTATCATAGAAATATCAAGTCTAGCAACATACTTTTGGATGTAAAATATGTAGCAAAAGTTTCAGACTTTGGAACTTCAAGATCAGTTGCAGTGGATCAAACTCATCTAACTACCCTAGTGAAAGGGACATTCGGATATCTTGATCTCAATACTTTTAATCAAGTCAATATACAGAAAATAGTGATATATAGTTTTGGAATTGTTCTTGTCGAACTCTTGACTGGGAAAAGACTAATATCTTCAGATAAAATATATCATGAAAGGAGTTTAGCAATGAGATTTTTATTATGCATGGAAGTAAACAATCTTGAAACAATTCTTGATGCCCAAGTGTTAAGAGCAAGGTAAAAGAGAAGAATTTACTCTTGTTGCAAATCTTGCAAAGAGGTGCTTAAAATTTGAATGGGAAAAGTAGGCCAACTATGAAAGAAGTAGCTATGGAGTTGGAGGGTGTTAAAACATCTCTAACGCTTTCGACTCACAAAGAAACAACATTTCAAGGAGTAAAGCTTCTTAATGCAAAATCAGCAATACCCTCAGAAGATGATGACTACACATGGACAAGTACTATTGACAGCATTACCACATCATCAAACACTCTCCTATTAACAATCTTTTAATTTTGAATATAAATTACCATTAACGATGTGTTTTTTGTGTTATGATGGATGTGATATTGTTGAATAGGATTCTATTAGGTATCGTCTTCTCATTATATGAGTTGTTGCGGTTGTTGGCTAATGAGTTCGTTAACCTAATTTGTTGTTTCCTCTCAAGTAGAGTAAAAGCCTAATTTTATCCATAAAATCTTGGTCATTATAAGGTCAAATGATTTGCCAAAAACTTGCAAGTAGTTGGACATATTTAAGCCCTTGTTTAGTTTAACTGCAAAAAATTGATAAAAATCAAAGTTAAAGTTAATAATTAATCTTATTTACACATATTATGAGATCCACAAGTACTGATCACAACTCATTTCTACTTATTTATAAATTAGGTAAATATTTATCTTATTGTAGTTTTATCTTAAAATTAAGATATATTCAGAATGAAAATCCTTGATTTTATTTTTTTAGTCACACGTTTTAATGGACATACAAGTACTATTTATTTACCAATCATTCATTTTTACTTATTTATAAATTAAACTGTATTTAAATTCTTCATATACGGAGGCTAAATATCAAAGAAAACTTAAGGACCAAAGTATTACTACCCTTAAAATTGGGAGGACCACGCTACAAATTCTCCAAAGCAATTTGACATTGTGCCAATGAACGACGTAGCTCGTAGCTGATGCCCTAATTTCCCAATTTATTCTAACACTGCAGTATTTTCATGTGAATTCCATCTGTATCGTTGTATTAAAATGCGATGGATTTATAAATGAAGTGGCAGTTCAAGAAAGTGAGAGCGAACGAAGAAACAGTATAACAAAATTTGACAAATGAGTGCAGGTAAATGTTTTTCACTTTATCTTGTTAGGGTTTATGTATTCTTATCTCTTTTTCATTTTCTGCTCACTAAAATTTCCTGAACAAATGTGAAAAATCATCGTTTCAAGTATGAATGTATGTATATTCAATCGAATTAAAAGATTGTTCTTTTTGTGTTTTGTTTGAACCTTTGTTTTAATATAAGATTATCGATGCCGAATTGTTTAGTTGTCAATTTTTCAACTGGTTATTTGATTGCTAAAAAAAATTAGATTGGTAGATAAATAAACAGTTTTTAACAAATTATTGCTGGTATTTACATTGCTAAAGTTAATTGTCAAGTTGGTCATGTATAGATCATTAAAGAAAAAAAAAAAAACTTTTCTGTGCAAATTAGCTTAAACAATTCAAGTACAATGGGCCTGGAGCTCCTTTCTTCCCTCTTTCTCCTTCATTTACTTGATTTAGATTCTTGGATTCATCACTCGAGCCTTCAATTTCAATAGTAGAAGATTGTTTTGGCCTGTAGGTTCAGATATACTCAATGAATATGCAAATCCCCAAGATTCTCTTCGTGTGCATGTTTCTCATATGTGCATATGTGCGTTGAATTAATATTTCGTGCTGAATACGCAGGGGGAGCATTTGGTGGAAATAGAGGACTGAGTCCAGTACCACCAGAAAAAGGAGTATTCCCTCTAGACCACATGCATCTCTGTGACCAGGTACAATAGCCATGAAAGTAGTGTTAGAAATGTTCTTGGTGGATGCAGGATGGGACCCATTGACCGCAGCAGGCTGTAGGGTGGGGGGCGACTGGACTGGGACGTATAAATGGTTGGAAGTTCACGTTTCCTTCATCTTTGGATTTGTTTACACCACGAAAGATTCATGCTGCTGTCTGATTCCCCCCCCGGGTTTCAGTCGACCATAGGGCATATGCTAGCCACACTGAATTCATAGCATGCTCTTCAATGGAAAGTGGGGTGAACGGCATGATTCTACCTATCATTTGGTAGATCTGATATTTTAGATTAGATTATTGGCTCGTGGTTTGATAAGATTTAGGATATTAGATATACACGACAAGTCAACGTTTGCTTATTTGGTGTTTTGGTTGTTCCAGGAGAAGAAAGATTATATCAATTGTCTAAAATCTGCCGGCCATAAATCTGAAAATTGTAGACACCTTTCCAAAAAGTACCTTGAATGTCGTATGGAGAGGTAAGTTTGTCGGTTTAACCTTTGTTTCAAGGTAATTGTGTTCTGGTCTTGTCCACATCTTTATATCATATCTTTTTCTTGTCATTTCTTCTTGTAATTAGCTATTTTCTAATGAAACTTTTTCAGTTTCCCGACTGCTAAGCAATAATGTAACTTCAGTTATTTGACAAAATGCTATAGCACTTCAAGTTATTGTTCTAAATCATAATGTGACTCTTTCTTGCTGATTTTTCTGTCTTGTTGAATTCATATAGCCATTAAGTTGTTAGTGTTGATTTAAGGTCGTTAATTAAATAAAGTTTTCGTGGGGACTTTTGCAGGAACTTGATGGCAAAGCAAGATATGTCGGAACTTGGATTTGCAAGGGAAGCCGTGGAAGAGGAAAGTTAAAATGAACAATAGATAAATGAAGAGTTTCACACACACGACATTTGCTGAATGATGAAATAAAAAATACATTGTATTATTTTTTGATCAATTAATGATAGCATTTTTGTGCTCCTGTGTATTATTTTTTGATCAATTAATGATAGCATTTTTGTGCTCCTGTGTTTGTGTTTGTCTGAGTGCAATAGATACATAGTTAACTGATTTAAGGTAGGTGGGGGAGGATTTTTTTTCTTATTATTTGTGATTGAAAATCAGGTCAAACTGTGCAACATGGAATGAAAACTGTTCATTAAGATCCTAGGTGTTGTACTTGTTCCAACGAGTTATTAAAGGATGAAAACATCGATAAAGTAGCAGTACCATATAAACGATTGTACAATTACACTATAATGATATGCCAACAAATTATGGGCAAAAATTATGTCTAATTAGATCGTAAAAAAAATAAGAATTATCAACTTAAGGCCCCGTTTGACACTCATTCTCATTCTTCATTTTAACCATACATTCTCCAAATAAAATAATATTACATACAAATCTAAAACTTTTCATTACTTTTGAACCACACATTCTTCCATCAATCACTATTCCAGAATTCATTTTTTCCCCAAAATGGGTGTCAAACAAGCTTTTAATTAACCTAGAAAGAATTATCTGTTGCATATTATATTGTATTTAGAAATACATATAATATTATTCGTCAAACACAAGCTGGAGTAGCTCAGTTGGTTAGAGCGTGTGGCTGTTAACCACAAGGTCGAAGGTTCAAGCCCTTCCTCTAGCGGTTTTCCAATTTGGTCCTGGGCCTGCTCGATTATAATGCCATTTCTTTGCACCTATATTGTGGGCTTCCTCTCCAACGGGCCTGCAGCACCCAACAAAGTAGGCTGGATTCTTCTCAAGAGATGGGTCCAATAATCAACCAGGCTTATTGAACTGTCAATAACAAAATATTTATCTTTAAATTTGTTTTTATATATTAATTTTTCTTGCTTTTGGGTGATTTTTTTTTTTTTTGAGAGGGCGGGTGGGGAGGTGAAAGGAAAATAATGGGAAATTTAACTAATAAGATTGAAAATCAGATAACATGTTTGGCTAAACTTAAAAAGTTTGCTTATAAGTAAATGAAAAATTGAAATTTATGTAATAAGATGTTGTAAAATGTTATTTTTCATTATACTAGTGGACCGGACTCGTCTAGTTGATTTGCAAAAGCCAGTCTGCAACTAAAAGCAAAGCAGAATATCCTCAGGAGAGACACTTTTTACTTTTGCCATGTCCTCTTCTCTTTGTTAAACATCAATTCTATACCATTCTTGTCAAACAGGAGACCACGTTATAACAGTTCAAGGAATGAATCCAAGCAAACAAATTCCAAGTATTTTTCTTCTTAATTAGTAGTAGTTTTAACCATGGTTTGCCTACTGGGATTCTTGTTTCAGTGCAAGAATTCTTCTGTCGAATCGTACCTAATTTCGGCCTTGATCATCATTGGAATTCTTGTGGTTCTTCGTCTGCTGTGTCATTGGATCCAGCGGCTGCTGAAAAATGATGACTCCAGGAGCGATCAAGGCTCGAGTGAAGGGGTTGAGATGGAGCCACGAATTCCACGAGGCCTATTTTCGCATCACTCGCGATATATATCATAACTCGAACATCTAGTTTAAATCGCAGAAAGACAGATATCAAGAATTACTACCAGATGATCTTAGAAGAGCCCTTCTACCAAGTGATCAAAGAAAGTTTCACTAATTTTATTGTTTAGTACCATCTGTCAATAATTGTTGTAAGTTCTTCTTTCCAACAAGAACTTTAATATGATATCTCATGATTTCGATCTTATCCTTCGTATGCACTGTAATTTATCATATCATTCGCGCATTATCGACTAATGACTACGACTACGCATCACAACTTCATTAATGTAACTTTCCAGGACTGAATTTGTAAGCGCATTTTTTTCTAAATTAATGATTGTTTCTTGAGATGTGCTTTTCTTACTCATATTCTAACAGGAAAAGAGAAAAGTGATCTGAAAAAGTGAATGAATATGCAAAGTAATAATAGACCTTTCTTTAGCGTAATGCACATAATAAGTATTTGACTACAATTTAAGGCTGAGAACGAGACTTGAATTCAAAACATTTATATATATGTTGTTACATAGTTGTAGTTAATTACTTATTTATATTTATATCTTCAATAAGACTCGATAAACAATCATGTCCTCAAGGCAGCACGAAATACCCGTGAGCATTCTGTGAGGAATCTCGAACGTTCCTAAACTGCCATACTTTAAGGACTCCGTCGAGACTACCTGTGCAAATAGTGCAACCCTCGTCGACGCTATCGTCCGATTTGCGTTCAGGAAAGGCAGCCACACACCTTATAGGTCCTCTATGACCCTGCAGGACACCAATGCAAGCATGTCGACCATCTTGTTCCCGAATCCAAATCCGGCTCGTCCCATCAGCAGAGCCACTCACGATGTAATTAGCGACACTGGCTAAGCACATCACAGCATGAGTGTGCCCTGGAAGCGCACCACCATATTGCAACTGTCCGGAAAAACACCCCTTTAGCCAGTATTGCACGTAGCCGTCCGTGCAACCACCGTACAGCATCCCTCCATCTACCGTTAGTGCTAAAGTTTTGACCGGAGAACATTTTGCCGGTACGGTGACAATGAGGGAATGGGGAGGATCCCCGTTACTAAAGTTGCGCCGCCATACCCTAACGGCCGCGTCATCGGATGCAGTGTAAAGAACTCCATCGTCCTCCACGGCAATGTCGTTGATCGGCTTGGGATGGCCTTGGATTGTCTCGATGCATTTGAAATCGGAGAGTCTCCAAACTTTTACCGTTCTATCAAGGGATGCTGAGTACAAAATGTCACATGATACATTGATAGCCAGTGATGAAATTGGCCCCATATGTTTCATCTGTTTGATTGATACAAGGTTGTAACAGTTTTTGCCAATTATTTTGCAGGCTTAAATGAAAAAATTGCAAGACATGCGACAGATAAATATCGTAAATGTACTAATACGTGGACGATTAGTTGCTTGTCTAGCTTCTATCGATCATGTTCAGTCGAGCATGCACCAACTCAATGAACAATTTCTAGTTGGGTGTACTCTCATATAAATATACATCTAATATAGGGTAGTAGACAAGTAGCTTGTGTTAAGATCCCAGGTAAATTATTAACTTATGTCACTTTCATTTAGTACCACATTTTTAAATGTAGACAACTGTAGTGATGAGCATTTAAAGAGTCATAAATGCAAATCAAAAGCATATTAAATTACCATTTTGTCCTTGCCGCCGGCGATGTAGCTCCGGACATAACCTCCGATGTTCGGTATCGTTGCTATGCGTATGTGCTTGATAATTCCGTCCCAACTCCGGCGCCAAACCCTAATTTTGCAATCAGCGTAGGCTGCAAAAATTTTATCATTCGATACTTCTAATGCAACCGCCATGCATGCTTTAGTTTTAAGCTGCCCATATTCTGCAAACTCCGGCAGCTTCCATATTCGAATGACGTTGCCTTGGGAGCCGGTGTACACGAGCCCACTGGACGATGCAATGGACAAGACTTGACCATCTTTTTTAAGTACGGAAGAAATGCATCTGTAAGTTGTGTGAAGGTCATGTAGTTTGGTGGGTGTGGATGAGGAGAGGTGGTGGCTTGGTGGCGTTGGAGGCAGAGAGAAGAGAGGGTTTAGAGAGAGAGCGGTGGTGCTCAACCGTGGGGGTATGCATGGGGGTTCTGTAAACGGTGGCTCCTTATTTGAAACACTTCTTAAGAAATGTTCGCTGTGGGATCCTCTAATTGTGAAAGATGGTGCTGAATTTAGAGGCTCTTGTGTTGATGATGCAATTTCCATCTCTCTTTCTCTCTCCTCTATCTACAGTGTGTATTGAAGGAAGATGGCAACTCTTCAATGAACCTAGAACTACCGGTAGTGAAAAGTTGTTTGTACTCAAGGTACTTATCTCGGAAAGGGGAAATTTTATTCTTGACTTTTGCAAAATTAATAGAGCCATGCTACTTGTACACCGATGTTTACACCTTGGTGTACAGCCCCCTCACAAGAGGGGGCCTGCGATTTTTTATTGGCCCCACCCCCTTGTGAGGGGACTGTCAATCCAGGTGTAAAAATAGCATTTCATCTAGCAACTCATTTCTTGTGCAAAGTTAATAGTAGATAATCAAATACTGCAATAACCAAATAATTAAAGCACGAAATAACTGTTGGAAAAATTGAGTATATGACTGACTTTGGCATGAGTTTTGA
>CAIGRP010093958.1:0-14771 GCA_903798385.1 Fraxinus cuspidata | reverse complement strand
AAGGACTAAAATTCTTGGTGAAGTTTGGAAGGAACTCATTGGATTTGAAGATTTCACTTTGATCTTTCCTTGTAGAATAATTCTAGGATTTGGACTTTTCCTACATGAATTTGTTCGAGATTGATTTAATTTTTATTAAATTCTTCATAGATCTAGTCACGCTCCTTCTATTGAATAATTGAAGTATTTATTGAATTTTATTCTCAAATTTATATTATTGGTGTGATTAATTACTGCCTTATGCTTGATATGGTCTTTTCTTAATCTTATTCCAATGAAAAACGTGAGAATTTGTTATAGGAAATCTAGATTCTAGGAATACAATTGAAATAAATTGATTTCCAACTATACATATTCTGATTAGAGAGTTGGGATGAAAACTTCTAATTGAGTAAAAAGAATGAATAATTGATATTGAATGACCCAATCCAATTGAGGGAATTCCGGCACTTCACTATTTCAAACATTGATTTTAATTTCTTATTTCAAACTTAGATTTAAACTTCACTAAAGCAATAAATTCTATTACACATTCCAAGAGAACATTCACTTTTTGATCCTTTGATTTTCATCTTCCTATGGAATTGACACCCCAAAGCTGTGCTATAAATACTGCGTTATTTTTGGGTGTAATCATCATCCTTATGCGTCTAATGTGTTAAAATGTACTTACAATCATTGAGACCAAGTTTAAAGTCACTACAAAATCCAAACTTTTGGAAATCTCTACGTACCCTTAGCATGTTGGGCTTGTGATGGGAAAATTTATCAACAAATGTAAATTTGAATTGCTTAGAAAATATAACCTCTTCATCAGCAAATAATACAATGGTCTGCTTACCAAGGTGGTAAGTGGGCTCCTTAGTCATGAAGCTATGGCAAACAGAATAAGTTGGGCTTGGAGTATAGAAGCGAATGATTTCCTCAAACTCCTCTTTCTGGAAAATAGGTTGACGATCAATAATTGCTACAGCATCAGTCTCTAGCCCAATTTAATAGTAAATTGAGCCTCTTACGACAAATGGGTTGTCGAACTAGTTAAAAAGCAAAGATAGGATGACAAGGGACGTAGCTAGTGCTTGAGGTTAACACACCTGAATATTACGTACGACGTATCCTTCACATGAGTGTGGGGTCGAATAGAGGGGCCCCACCATATGGTCGAGTTATATGTAGATAAAAGCAATAGGTAGAGATGCATGGGAGGCTTCTTTGTATACATGTGCGTTAGAGTGCACATAACTTGATTCAGTTACAATTCTAGAGGCTCGAGGGCTTCATATTGACGACGTCAGTGATGGTGGTCTATCATAGTGGGTCCTACCAATTGATGAAAAATCAAGGCCTCGAGATATGTTTGCATTTGGTGCGTATTCCTAGGCATGAAAATACAATTGGGGGGCTCTGGCACGATACCCAAGGCTTGGATGATGTTGCCAAGGGCAAGGACTTGATTGGTGATGGAACCCACATTGGTGGATGTCACGACAGCTCTAGGGCTACACCTAGTGTTACAAATTGCACTTATACTTAGCCCTTTGACCAACTCGTAGCTACAGTTTGCCCAACTTCATTTGCACTTTGCAATATTAGTTTAAGCTGTAATTTGTTTTTAGTTGTAATATAGTTTACTTCAATTGTAGAATAACTGTAGATTTGTAAACGTTTGTTATGATTCCTCATCATTTAATTGTCTACTTCTATCATTTAGGTTTTTTCTAAATTAAGCTATTATAGGGATAAGTAGTATTCGAAAATCTTGTCAAGATTACTAGTGTTCACCCCTTACACTAATAATTATTATTTTCTGCTTTCATCAATCAATGAACAAACTATTTTCAATGTATTCAAATTCTTTGTTGTAAAACTTTCTTTAAATGGATTTCAAATTATTTTTCATCCCAAAACAATCAAGAGTCGGTAAAAGATAGTCTAGCGGAGCAGACTACTTTTCGCACAATGTCCCTTTATGTTCTATAAAGAAAGACACTTTGTGATGGTTAATATCAGAGTTGCTGCTCACGATCCTCGATAAGAAAGCTATGGATCTAATGCATGACACACCATTGAGGTGGTTGATCATAAAAAGAGTACTAAATAGCGCATGCATGCGCTTGATGGGCAAATTGTCAGGTTATGCTACATCGTTGAGAGCCTTGAGGAAAAGGTTGAGGTGTTCGAAGTGGAGATCAGTAAATTAAACATCATACAGATGAAAGTCGAGCAACTTATGCAGTAATGATCTCGATATACAAGGAAAAATGGAAACATTGAGACTTCAATTGTGAATACTTCAGTATGATTGGCAATGGCAAGCCCCCAAACACGAGTGTGCACTTAGGTTCAGAAATCTCAGAGCCACGCACCTATAGGAGAGCATGTAATACAAAGGAAGTCGAGAACTTCCTATTTAACATGGAACAATACTCTCTTGCAACTATTATTGAAGACGAGGTAATTAAGGTATCGAAAGCTATTATGTATTTAGGTAGAGATACGAAACCAAAATATGATGATATTCAGGCCAACAGACTTAGATAAATACTTGGGATCTCCTCAAAGAGATGATTAGATTAAATTTTTCCCAACATATGTAGAATATGAGACTCGATGGATATTATGGGAACTGAAACATATGGGCTCCATCAGGTAATAAGCGAAAAAATTTTGCACGACAGTTGCTAGATGTCTGAGATATGTTGGAAAATGATACGCTCTTCAAACTCATGTAAGGGCCGAAACAATGAGAAAGAAACGAACTACAGAGACAAAATGGTGGGATTTGAGAACGGCAATGAGAGTCACCAAATGCTTGATGAACTATCAAATCCAACCTAGAAAGGATCGATCACAAAGGAGTAGCCAATTCAAAAGAGGAAGGAAACATGTCATTCGAGCCTAGCTAGAGTTTAAATGGGGAAGACCGCTACTACCATAAGCCATCTAGGTAACTGTCAGGGCAACCACCAAAAAGCAAATTAGGAATTACTCTTAGAAAAAATAGGTGTTCTTTATGCACCAGTCTTTTCGAGTGAAAGATTGTGCACAAAAATAGTTTGTAATCGTGTGGAGCCAACTGGCAGGTGGAGTTACAAGTTTAAATCAAAATGTGCAGCATGCTAGTAGTCATTGTAAGGCCAATTCTGAGGATGAGGATGTCGTTCGTGCATTCTTAGATTAATACTGATAACTAAAAAGGGCAATTTTTTTCTCGAAGATGGTAATAGAAGAACAAAAACACCCATATTTATAGGGGCTAAAGGTTTAATGTACATGAACGTGAAAATCAATGAGAAAAAAAATCAAAGCTATGATAGATACATCATGCTAGTCATAAATATCTTGCAACTACCGAAGTTGAGCGACTCGGACTTGTTATGGAGAAAAGTAGTGAATAAGTCATTGTAATCAACTCAGCTACTTAACCGATTACTAGAGTAGCCAAATCCATGCTCATCGAGGTTGGTCCTTTTGAAGAAAAGACTAATTTTTCAACAACTCAGATGGATAACTTCAAACTGATTTTGGGATTGGAGTTCATTTGGGACATGAAGACTGGAGTGTTTTTGTATTCAAGTTTATTAATGGTGATGAGAAACAAGTCGTGTCTCATTCCTACATTAGCTGGAAAGATGAGTGAGAATAGCATCTCAGTCATGCAATTCAGGAAGGGTTTCAAACGAAACGAACCCTCATTTTTTTATAATCTCTGATTAGAGAAAATTGAGGAGCCGACTGACCCTATCACAAAACCTATTAGAATATTTCTCGAGATCTGAGGATATCATGATGGATGAATTTCAAAGGAGATTGTCGCCGATGAAGTTAATAGATCATGAAATTGAGCTCATTTCGGGTGCAAAGCCTCCTACTAAGGCACCCTACTACATGTACCCGCCTGAGTTTGAGGAGCTTAGAAAACAATTGGGAAAATGCTGGATAGTGGGATTATCGTGCCTACGAAATCACCATATGGAGCCCCAGTACTTTTTCTATATATAGGTCGATGTTTCTCTTCGAATGTTCTACGACTATCGAGCCACGAACAAGATCACAGGGAAGAATAGTTATCCCATTCTAGTTTTGGTTGATTGCTTCGATAGTTTGAGCGGGGTGAAATATTACACAAAGATTGATTTAAGGTTAGAATACAGGAAGTTCGAATCAAGGAAGAGATGAAACGAATATTATGGTTTCCACCAGATATAGAGCATTTGAATTCAAAGTTATGCCTTTTGGCTTGGCAAATGCTCTTGCAACATTTTGCACCATGATGAATTGGGTACTTCGTGTGTTTCTCAATGACTTTGTGGCAGTGTACATAGATAACATTGTAATTTACAGCGAAATCCTGGAGGAACATGTGCAAGTTGTAAGGATAAATGTTCTCAATGTCCTCTCTTTCAAAGAGTGAAATTACTACAAATACAAGAGATCAAATATGAAAACTTCTAGAAGAAGACCCATCAACACAATATTTGGTTGACCTCGTCAAGGAGGGCAAACTCACTATTTTGGCTAGATGAAGGTCTGTTGAAGATAAGATATCAACTCTATGTTCTAAATGATAGAGATTTGAGGAAATATTTACTCATAAAATGCCATTACCCGCTTTAGGTGGGACATTCCAGAGAGATGCACTTGTACACTGCAATTTATGTGAAAACTTGTCTTATTTGTCATTAAGATAAGGTAGACCATCTAGAAAATGTAAGCTTGCTAGAGCCCCTTTCTATCATAACTGAGTAATTTGAGAGTGTACTCGATGGACTACATTATAGGCTTTCCAAAGGTTAGAGATTTGGTATTATCATTGTTATGGTAGACTACTATCAAAATATGCAACTTTCATTGCATCGCCTAAGTAGGTATGTTTGAAGGGAATTCTCAAATCTTCTTCAAACATATTGTCAAATACTGGGGGTTGCCTAAGGACATTGTTAGTGATCAGAGCCCTTGATTCACTAGCATATTTTGGATTAAGTTATTCAAACTTCTTAGTTCAACTTTGGGCACTAGTTCTAGTTTTCACCCATAATCTGATGGATAGACGGATTGCTTCAATTTTATGTTGGAGGAATATTTTCGGCACTTTATCTCTACTTTGTAGAATAATTGGATGAAACTTTTGGATGCGGCTTCAATGTCCAAACAAACTCTTCCACCAATAAAAATCCTTTTGAGATTGAATCGTTACTCCCTTATATTATGGATATTAATTTAAGTATCAAGTCCCATCAAGCTACAAATTTCTCTCAAGAATGGAAATAAATTATTGAAATTCCTCGAAGCTATTTTGATAAAGAAAAGAAAAGGTACTAAAAGTCTGCTGATCTAAGACACCGTTTCTTTAATTTTAACGTGGAAGATTTGTTGATGGTTAAACTCTCGATAGAAATTCTTATAACTAACAACAGGGAAATATTCTCGACTGGTGCTAAAATATATCAAGCTATTACCCATCATGAAGCGGATTGGAAAAGTCGTATACGAAGAACTCCCTTCTTGGTGCGAAATCCACAATGTTCTCCACGTCAATGTACTTAAACCATATTTTGTAGACAGTGAGGACATATTTTGAAATAAGTTGAAGCAACCAAAATTTGAACTGAGGAAAGCTTAAAAGAGGGTTGCTGAAGCTATTATTGACCATCAAGTTATCAAGGCTTTCAAAAAAAACCATCAAGAATATTTAGTGAAATGGAGTGGATGCCACAATAAGAACACTTGGGTAAGGGCTAAAGACATCGATACCTTCAAACCTCTAATTGAAGCATATCATATATTAAAGATGCAAAGGACGTTGCCAAAGAAAATGGGTGAGAATGTCAAAGACCACAATTATACTTAGCCCTTAAACCAACTCACAACCGCATTTTGTCTAACTGACTGTACTTCGTAAATATTAATTTAAGTTGTAGTTTTCTTTCAATGGTAATAGTTTATTTCATTTGTAAAATAACCCCACTATTATGATTTCTGGTCTTTTTAATGTCAACTAATATCATTTAGATTTTTATTAATCTATAATAAGGGGTAATTGGCATTTGAAAATCATGTCAAGCTCACTGGTATTCAGCCATTGAACTAGCAATTGTAATTTTATGCTTTCTTCAATCAATGAATAATTATTTTCTATGCGTCAAATTCTCTTGTAGAGTTTTCTTTAAATTCCCTTAAAAAATTGTTTTCCATCTCGAAACGATCGAGAACAAGAAAGTAGTCTAATGAAGCAAACTACTGCCACACGATGCCCTTTCTGTGCTATAAAGAAAGGCACACCATGATACCTAGGGTTGTCACAATGGAGGAGGAATCATGGCCAACTGGTACACATGGGTGGCATGGGGCAGTAAGGAGATGCGGTGCCAATCGATGGCTGCACAATGAAGTCCAGATTGGGTGGTGTATGGCTCGGGTTGGGTGCAATGGGTAGTGTGTAGTATGGAGGATCCACGAGATCGTCAAGGGAAAGTTTTCTGCAATTTTGGAGATTTTACAAGCATAATTCATATGATTACTTAAATGCTGAATAATAAAGTACTAAAAATGGATAATCTTCTGAAAAAACCAAACAGGCAAAATAATTCTTATTTCTTGTAATAGAAAGTAACGCAAATGTTAGTTAACCAAAACTCACATAATTATTTGTGGAGAATGAATCGCCTCTTTTTTCATGAACTAAAGACACATGCGAAAATGTTACATGTTTCAAATGTAAGAAATCAATAGTAATTTAGGCATACATCTCGTCAACATTGCACTCCCCCAAGAAAACCTTAATGCTCCTGGGCGAACCACAACTCCCCTCAGCGATAAGAGCTCTATCGTTAGCAGCCATGTGTGCAATTATCTTGTATATCATTTCAATCTGCCAACAAAAACCACAATCAAACACTCACCAAACTGCATTTTATAAGATGTGGCCAAGTGATTCTGTTCAAGTTTAGAGTCTGCAGTATCAAATCATGTTGAACAGTATGACAGACAACCATTGAGGTTCTGTTTTTTTTATTTAATACAGTCGAGCACTTCTGCTCCACCTTACAAATCAGGCAATAAATTCATAGCTGTGATAATACTTACATCGTCAGGGCAGTGGCAACGGTCAGCTATTTCTTCTAGAGTTAGTGGTTCAACGGGCTCTTTACAGCTGAACAGTGAGAAAATACAAGGAAAAACAATGTTAATTACTCTTCAGCTAGATATATTGAAGAGTCAGACCCACATAGCCACACATTTTCAATCGACAAATTCTACATTAACAAGTATTAATGAGTTCATTAATTCTAGTTTTCAGAGAGAAAAAAAAGTTCATGAGATCTCACAAAAAGCACATAACACAATAAATAAGTGTTCCCTGAAATCGGCTACTCTCTGTGCTAATAAAAACCAATCAAACCTCGTGGCTTGCAAATTATTATACGCATTTCTTAACATACGAAGAATTTGGCATTTTAGCAATATAGATAGAAATGGGAAGGTCCCTCTAATGAACTGGAAAACATAACTAATTCGAATTTACTTCCTCTGACTGCAATAGTAAAGAATTTTGATGAGAAATTACGCATTAGTTAAAAACTGTCCAATCAAAATCCCTCGGTTAAAACCGGAAAAGGTCTTGTCTTGCATTCACACGTTTGCAGGCTTGCAGCATTGACACAATCAATCTTTCGAAAGGGGAAATTATGAGCAATTGAACAAGATTAACGATGCGTTATGAAATTGAATATTAGGCCATTAAGTAGAAATACGCAAATGCAATGTGGTCTGAAGGATAATGTTAAGATGGAATAGAGGTAAACTCAAGGGAGATTAATAAATAAGCATATTTAGGTAGGTTTAGTTCATAGCTTATGAAGATAAACTGCAGGAAAATCAATTAAGATGACTAGGGAAAATCTGAATACCTACAGGAGGTCAACCAAATATTGACCTACTGAAGTAACAAAAACGGATTTTAGCCTATTTGCTTTGACAATTGAAATGGCCATTGATAAAGCAAAGTAGTTGAAGAAGATGCTTGTAGATGATGCGCAGCATGGAGAAGTACAAAATGGCTCCATTAAGTGCATGTTTGGTTGATGATCATTTTTTATAATTACTACCAGTGAAACATACTTTTTATCGATATATTTCGTGGGATCCAAAATTACTATCACTTATTATCCGAACATTCCATAGGACCAACATCTCATAATCATATACAATATAATTTAATCACCAACCAAACATGCACCAATTTAAATTGAAAATCAGTTACTGAACGCCAACATCCAAATTGAAGATACTCTTAGGGTTGGGCTTTCCCAAAAACCCACATCTCATAATCTCTTAAATTATAATTTAATCACCAACCAATCATGCACCAAGTTAAATTGAAAATCAGTTCTTGAACGCCAACATCCAAATTGAAGTACTCTTAACGTTGGGCTTTAAAGTTGGACATTATTTATTCCTTCATCGATGGCAGAATAATCCCTTGTCCCATATATTTCTAGGCTCTTTCATACCCCAAAACACAACCCACCATTATCCTTTCTAACACGATCTATATGATTTTTCCTCCACTTTCCAACCAACACTCTCCAAGGGTAATACAAAGATTCAAATTCCATCCACGTATGTTGTGCAGCAGTTATAATGCTTCCGAGATCCTTGCATTGAAACATTAGTCCAACATAAATCTATGATTTTTCTCCCCCCAAAATATTGTAAGCATACCTTGCCTCATTTAGTACCGCAAGAACACGCTTTTGAAGAGCTAAAACTTCTCCAGCTGCTTTCTTGCCAGCTTCCACACCTGTAAAATTAGCAGGCAAACAGGACAAAGTAAGTAGAGAAGCAGAAGCATCAACTAAATTTTTCTGATATTATAGGTATCCTCCATTATGAAAGACCCATCAGAAACCTCAATGAAAAGGCATGATTTAGCTACAATGATAGTAACATACTTAGCTCTGCACGAAAAATCTGGGAGAAGGCAAGGGAAAGAAGTTTACCAGGTTGATGGTAGGCATTGATGTTGACCAATGAAGCATAAATTCCAACTGCTCGCTCATAGAGTGCTACCAGAGCCCCAACAGATCTTGGTGTCACTTCTTGCACAGTGACAGTAATGGATTCCCGCTCATTGGAATATAGAGCAGATCTTGTTCCCTGCATACATTTGGATCGAATTTTAAATAGCACCATCAGAAAATAGTGCTAACATTGTAACATATATGAAACAAGAATTTTGAACATCATGAGATCACAAGGGGACTAATAGACACTACAGTCAGTCTCCTGCAGTTTATATCATGCATTCACTAAATAATGTCAACATTGGGTTCACAAAACTAACCTACAACATAGAAATATAAAAATGATTCAGTAAAGCATGAGAAATCCACCTGTAGAAATCCAAACAGGTAGTCACCACAAGTGACCCCTGGCTCAAGCTCCCAATCATGGCCGGGTGGTCTGTCGCGTAGAACTTCAATGAATGTCGCGAAAAAGTTGTGCACACCATCTCTCAGTTGTTGAATATAACTGTAAAAATTGATATCTTAATGCTTATCCCAGTTGAAATCCGTACACATGCATATATGAACTATAAAATTAGAATGAACACATACGCATGTTGATCTGTGCTCCCTTTGTTTCCATAAACAGTGAGCCCCTGATTCACCTGCAAATAAGCAAAGAATGGGCAAAATAAGAAATCAATAATGTCTCAGTTTGCTAGATAAGAGATTTCAAAATTATATCACATCACTTACAACATTCTCATCACCTTCTGAATTCCATTTAAGGCAAGAAAGTTGCAGAGAATTATTAGTTGACTATGTATCAGGTGCTTTGTAAATCATCAGTTACTGCTAACTGCTAATGATATATAACAGATATAACACTTAGCGTGAAGCAATGATACTTGGACCTTTGCTTAAGCCATTATTTAAGAAAAGGGATTGATTCCTAAATAATGGATATTTGGAGAAGTCCAAGTCCAGGAATTTTGACAAAAAAAAAAAAAAACATTCACGTATTGTTCTGTTTCACAGAAATAACTTTTCCAAAAGCACATAGCTGGAAAAACTTTTGAGCTTTCCACAATACCTTCTTGAGATGCAGAGACCCAAAGAATATTTCTTTAAAGAAATTTGGTCCCTAAATGTTGGGTTAGTAACCATTTTTCAAACATGACCTAATTAGTTCCTCTAACGGGATCCTGCTACTCCAATTGCATAGAGGATAATGCCATTTGTTTTGCAGGAATAACAAGAAGAAAAATGCATGAACCATTAATTTGATATTTCCATTTTTTTTTTCCTTGGAAAAATTAAGTCCTGACAACTTCATTTTATTTTTTCTAAAACGAACTTAAAAACAGCAATGGCACGTCAGGCTTCTCTTTGTTCACCCCTCCCCCACTATCTCCCACCATAGACGCTGCCACCAGTAACTTAAGTTGTTCAGTATTTTGCTTTCAGATCACTCAATAACACATATTCCGTGTAAACAAACATGATTACAAAGATAGCATAAATATATTCCTCGCACAAACCTATTACATACTCCGGATGCAAGGAAAATATCGCATACATGTATAAACATTTTCATTTCGAATTGAAATATCTTTCATTTTTTTCTTTTTTTTTGGGTGGTGGTGGGGGGTTATAGTTTAGGTTTTGGGGAGGTAAAGAGGAAGAGGAGTGCAGAGGGAAAAAAATCAGTAAAATGTCTTTTCGCATTGTTTCTATCTCATTCATGCATGTTGAAACACAACAAAAGGAAAATGGCATATAAAGTTAGGGAGATGAAAGAAATATGATTATAACCTTACGTAGAAATTAATGAAACTAAACATGATGCATCAATTGCATTAGTTTTTACAATAACTCAATGGATTGAATTTTTAGATTGAATTTTAGCTTACCCTGTTACCATCCAGGTCGAACTCTTTTCCTAGGGATTCCATTACCAGTTGCTGCAGATATCTACTGAACAACAATAGGCTGTCCTTGTAAGGAAGGACAACCATATCCTGTGGGCAGCAAAACAGTAAACCTATATTTTTCAGTAAGCAAAAAGGAAACATATTTTGCTTACTAAGATGATATATGAAATCTCAACAACTCAAACCTTAGATCCTACTCCATCAGAAGCCCAGTACCAACATAAGGCTAGCAATGCTGCTGGATTATTCCTTACCTGAACAACATATTATAAAGGACTGTGTTTATGTTATTCCTTGCTTCTAGCAGAAGCTCACTTCAAAACATATATATATGAACAACACATACATGCACAAACATGTATGACTGTATATGCATAGATACTTGTCAATACACAGCTAAAAACGACTACAGATGAAAGGAAAACGACTAAAGATGAAAGGCATATAGCAAAACCAGTTGACCAAACAACTCATTTTAATTCTAGTGAAGTTATATACATTTAGATACATGCCTAAGGACACCATAACCAAGGATGTCAGAAGACACGGTCTACAAAGGACAATTAACTACAATTCATTTCGAAATATTACAGAAATAGTCATATACCACCGAGTTCCTATTTGCTTCATCCATCAATGCTGCACCGGCAAGCATTTCTTTAACATCAATTCCCTGGAGTAAGAACAATGCATAATGAAAAAGTAAAACACCATGTGTAAATTAGGTGAAAACTTTCATTGCATAAAAGAAGGATAAGCTTCTTAGTTTTTAAAACCTGCAGTGCGGCTGGAAGTAAACCAACGGAAGACATCTCAGATGTTCTACCACCTACCCAGTCAAACATAGGAAATCTAGCTAACCAGCCCTCAATTCGTGCTGTGTTGTCAAGCAATGAATTCTGTTGCGTAATTGCAACACCCTACAAATGAAAACCAGAAAGCAGCTTATGACACTTTCAACCTACCAAAAATTATGTCAGTATCATAATCTAAAAAGTTAATTATTATCAATAAGTCACCAATAAAGATGTATAAGCCAACAGGACCATGCTAATTTCCTTCTAGCATAATGGGTCAGGTACACCTAGTAATCCTCGAAGCCAAAGGAAATTAAATAAAGCAGAAAGTAGAACCTGAAAACCAAAACCTGTTTTGCAAAATCCAGGCCAGCTTCTCGAAAGGCCTTTTGAACTTCCAGCAAACCATTTCTAGTCTCCGGAGTACCTCCACTCTTAAGGAAAATTAAGGTATTGGTTATGTAGCATAAATTTGAGAAATAAATTAACAAAAAGAAAATTTATAGCCATGAATACCTTCGATATGACTATGACAAGTGTAGAAGCTAGCTCAGGCCCAAGTTGTGCAATTTGATGATCAATGCCAGCTGGATCTGTATTGTCAATGAATCTTATCTGCAAATGTAATTATACAAACTAATTAAGGATCTGATAGAACCAACAGTGTGTGCAATACTAGCTAATCGAATTCCACGCTATGAAATGATATGGAGGTCCTGCAAGCTGGCAGTAAATGGATCAATTTAACTAAAGAATCAGTCTTTTCTCTCTCAATCAAAACATGTGCTATAGATAAGCATTTGGGCCATTTACAACCAAATCTATCAAAACGTACTGATCCTCCATTTGGGAAGAATTTATAAAACGATTTAATTTATAAATAAATAGAAACGAATTGTGCATAAGTAGATAGTAGTATAGTACTTGAGGGTCCATTAGAATATGCGGCTGAAAATGAAATTGACCATTTATAAATTTTGTTAAATGTAGACTGACCCTGCATCCTTTCTAACAACAGTCTCACAAACTTTTTAAAAGTAAATAAACAAATATCTTCTAACCATATATCACAACATATACCAAAATACAAGAATTTGTAGCAAGAAACATGAAAAAACATGCTGCAAGTTTGAATTGGTATACTTTTCTTTAAATAGGTAAAATATATTAAAAAATAAGAAATGCGGGTCTTAAGTAAATTTACTTGATTGAATCGCTGAATGTAAAAACAGAAAATCGGTTGCTTTTGATCAGATCTCAACAGTGGCATAAGATAGACGGAAATTTTAGTAACAGGTACCAAAGCTAAACTATAGGCCATATATGAGAACAAGCTTTGTCCAAGAAAAAGAAAACTAGATGGCCAATATCATTGAGATTTTCAGTTTTTTATTTACCTTAAGAGGGGGATTATCAGGAGCCAATGCCTCTGCAACAAACTGGGGCCCAAGAGCTGAACCACCAATTCCAATAGAAAGTATTTGCGTAAACCGATATGCGGGAGGCGGCGGTTTGATCTGTAACATAAATCAGTACAATATCAGGTGGAACAGCTTGAAAAGGCAAGGAAAAAATGGAAAGGCAAGAAAATAGATTCAACAAATTTTTTTCTTAAATCTCAAATGTAAACCATGGGTGCAATTTCATGTAATTCATTTGAAGTATCTAGGAAGCTTAAAAGTAACTCAAACTCCACTCCCACGAGCATATTAATATTCTGATTTAGCACTAGATATCCTGTGATAGACAGGAAAATAGTTCTATCTCCACAACCATATAACTAAACATCGGGCAAGAATTAGGGTTGGTTTTCCTTGTAATTAAGATTTCTTGGACTTTTTCCTATAGATGAAAACTAGTTACTGACGTAGGATGCAATAGAACAATTATAGGAGAATGGAAAAGGGAAAGGGGAGAGGAGAAAGAAAGGGGTGCAACGAAGAGAAGAATTGAGAGAGGATGAAATATCAATTTATCATATAATCAACTAATCAAGGGTTGTTTTCCATTACGACGTATTTCTGATGCAGGATAAGATAGAAAGCATCAAGAAAGGGGGAAAAACCGGAGAAAAGGAGGGAGAAACCTGAGAAGAAACCAGGGAAGGGGGAGAAGTAGGGGAGGAAAACGTGGCAACAAGCCAAAAGTTAATTTTCATTCATTCATCGTCTCCTAAATTACAATGTGAAAGCCATATAAATAGTAAACGTAACCCTACTTTTATTGGGCTTGGGTTAACCCATTACTACAAGCCCAATAATAATAATAATAATAAATGTAATTAAAAAATCAACAATAAACTAAATCGTGATGTCCGCATCAACTCTCCCGGGGTGGGAGAAAACTCGACCATGTCGAGTGGATAACTTCTACCACGGGGACGATCTTTCGTAAGAACCAATTATCGAAACTCCAATAGTTTGATCCAGATTTGTTGGAGCTTCTCCGTAGGACCCCATGTACGGTCTGCATCAGGTGGAACTACCCAACGATCCCGTCGAGTGGATAAACTTCTACCACGGGGGACGATCTTTCGTAAGAACCAAATATCGAAACTCCAGCTGTGTAATCCAAATTTGTTGGAGCCTCCCTATAGGACTCCATGTATGGCCTGCATCAGGTGGAACTACCCAACGAGCAAGGAAGCACCAAATCTCTCCATCATTGGTCAACATAATCTGTTCATCTAAAATAACAGCAATTGTATTTTTTGTGTGCTGTAACAGATAGTATTGAAGTAGACATATTAACATTGACAGGTTGGGGGGTCCACATAGCTAAATAGAAAAGAATCATCAAAGGGATTGAAATGATGTTTGTAAGTAATGAAGTCCTCAATATTTAAAATAGAATGGTAGCCAAAATGTGATAAGAGATCAATGACGTGTATTTAGACCAACATGCTTCAAAATTTTAAAAGGACCAGCATTATGAGCTTGCAATATAACATAATCCCCAATATTAAATTCAAATTGTCGTTTATGCAAATCATCTTGAAGTTTATACCATGCATTACTTGCTTCAAGTCGTTT
>CAIGRP010093952.1:0-10911 GCA_903798385.1 Fraxinus cuspidata | reverse complement strand
TGTTCAACTATTATCTACATAATGAACCAAATCACCAACCAAATATGTCAAACATGAGTGTCGTGCAATAAAATGTCAAGCGTTACATAAACAAGTTTTGACTAATCTAATACTGCATTATTTTCATTATTCACCATTCATACCTATTCCAATATGTAACATCATAACCGGCATAGTTGTCAAACCCGCGCAAGCACAGAGAAATTAAAAACTGAAAATAAATGAATAAATGAAGTCTAGAATAGAATCAAACAAGCATACTTTCTGATTCGGTTCAAATGTTTTCCTATGAATGTGTTCATCATGAAATGCTTTCAATTTTTCCTTGTAGATTTTAGAATTCTCATACGCATCATTTCGTAACTCTTCCAACTTAGTCAACTGAAACTTCTTAAGCTTACCCCCCTCTTCGAAGTCAAAGCTAAAGTGTTTTATAACCCATTAGGCATGGTGCTCAAGCTCTACAGGTAAATGACATGGCTTTCCAAAAATAAGTCTATAAGGTGACATGCCTAAGGAGGTCTTAAAAGTTGTATGGTAAGCCTAAAGTTCATCAGTCTTAAGGACCAATCTTTACGATTGGGGTTCACCATTTTCTCCAAAATTTGTTTGATTTCCCTATTAGCCAATTAGACATGTCTACTACTTTGGGGGTGATAAGCAGTAGAAATTTTATGAACAATCCCATACTTTTTCATTAGTGCTTCAAATGAACTATTGCAAATGTGTGTACCTCTATCACTAATAATAACTCGTGGTGTACCAAACCTAGACAAGACATTTTCTTTAAGAAATTTAACAACCTTTTTATTATCGTTGGCCCTACAAGCTACTACCTCTACCCATTTAGACACATAATCTACAACCACAATGATGTATAAATAACCAAAAAAGGGTGGAAAGGGTCCCTTAAAGTCAATTCCCCAACAATCAAATATTTATATCACTAAAATGGGGTTCAAGGGCATCATGTTACACCGGGACAAAGCACCAAGCTTTTGGCACCTCCCATGAGATTTAGAATAGATATTAGTATCTTTAAACAAAGTGGGCAAATAAAAATCACATTGCAAAATTTTTGCAGTGGTCTTTTTCATGGAAAAATGGCCTCCACACGCTTGGGCATGACAAAAATGGCCTCATCAGGGAAACGCCTTCTCAAAATCTGGTCATAGCAATATTTAAATAGATATGGGTCATCCTATTAAAACTTGCGTACCTCAACCATGAACTTTCTCTTATCTTGTGCACTCTACTCTATTGGAATTCAACATGAAACCAAGTAATTTACAATGTGAGCAAATCATGGTAGAGACGAAACAGAAAATAAATGCTCATCGAAAAGTCATCTATAATTGGTAATAGATTCGCATTGTCCTCAAAAGTTAGCCTTGACAAATGGTCGGCTGCCACATTCTCCACTCATTTTTTTATCTTTAATGGTGATGTCAAATTTCTACAAAAGTAGAATCCACCATATTAAACGTGCCTTAGCATCCTTCTTTGCAAGAAGGTACTTAAAGGCTACATGATTTGTGAAAGTTGTAATGGTAAAGCCAATCAAATAAGAGCGAAACTTATTAAGAGCAAAATATACAGCCAATAACTCTTTTTCAGTAGTGGAATAATTCATTTGAGCACTGTTGAGAGTTCTACTAGCATAGTAGATTACAAAAGGCTTACCTTCTCTTCGTTGCTCAAGGACAACACCGACCGCATAATCACTTGTATCACACATAATCTCAAATGTAAATGTCCAATCAGGTGGCTGCATTATGGGTGCTAAAGTTAACTTGTCAATAGCATTTCAAATGCCTCTTGGCAAGCTGGGATCCATTCAAAAGTGCCATCTTTGACTAAGAGGTTATATGATTGTCTAGATATGGATGAAAATTTTTGTATAAACCTCAGCTAAGAAATGATCTAATATCATTTGTTGTCTTAGGTGTAGGCAATTTAGAGATTAATTCAAACTTAGATTTATCAGCCTCTATCCTTTAGACAAAATTACATGTCCTAAGATAATACCTAAAGGTACAATAAAATGGCACTTCTCCCAATTCAAAACTAACTCATTTTCCTCACACCGGTTTAAAACTCTCTTCAAATACAACAAGTATGCATCAAAAGAGATTCCAAAAGCAGTCAGGTCATCCATGAAAGCTTCCATGCAATTTTCCACCATGTCACTAAATATGCCCATCATGCATATTTGAAAAGTAGCAGAAGTGTTACATAATCCAAATGGTATCCTACGAAATACATAGGTACCAAAAGGACAAGTAAATGTGGTCTTTTCCTGGTGTTCTAAGGTTATTTCAATTTGATAATAACCATAATAGCTATCCAAGAAATAGCAAAAGGGATGGCCAGCCACACGCTCCAGAATTTGGTCCAAAAAGGGAAGAGAAAAATGGTCCTTGTGCTTGGCAGTATTTAACTTCCTATAGTCAATGCACATACGCCATCCAGTCACTGTCTTAGTGGGAGCTAATTCACCTAATTCATTCTTTACCATTGTGACATCTGACTTTTTAAGGACCACTTGTATTGGACTAACTTATTTACTATCCGTAATTGAGCAAATGATACCTGCATCTAACAGTTTTAACATCTCATTTTTCACAACTTCTTTCATTGTGGGGTTTAACCTACGCTGTGGGTCTCTTTTAGGACTTGTTCCCTCCTCTAGGTAAATCCTATGTGAGCAAATTAAATGACTAATATCCTTAATGTCAACTATGGTCCATCCTAATGTTGATTTATGCTGATTCAGAATATTTAAAGCTGCTCACCTTGGAATTTATTTAATTCTGAAGATATAACTATTGGAAAAGTATCACCTGGTCCAAGAAGCACATGTTTTACCTGGGGGCAGCGGTTTCAACTCTGGTTTGGGACTCTCAATGTTTGACGATTGCTGCCCTCAACTCCTTTCTGGTAATTTTCAAATTTGGGATGCCATGGTGATGTCCCATAATTATGAGATTCTACAAAAATAGCACAAATGTTAGCATATTTCTCATTATCACAACTTGCTGGATTTTTAGAATTTAAGAGAAAAAAGTTCCAAGGGTCAAAATCAGCAGTTGCGGATTCTTTTTCTAGAGAGAGTGCATCAATCATGTATGTTTAATAGCATTCATCCTCCTCCCTAGGCTGCTTAGTGATGTGAAAAATATTGACTTCTAAATTCATTTTCCCAAAAGATAACTTCATTAAACCATTCCTGCAATTTATAAAAGCATTAGCTATGGCAATGAAGGATCTACTAAGAATGATAGGTATTTTAGAATTAACATTCACATCAACCTTTAAGTCTAGAACTAAAAAATCAACATGATAATAAAATTTGTCAATTTGTACCAAAACACCCTCAACTACTCCTCTAGGTCTTCTGGTGGACCGATTAACCGTTGTAAAACTACAATTGTAGGTTTTATCTTACCTAAGCCTAACAACAAATAAATAACATAAGGGATGAGATTGACACTAGCTCCTAAATCAAAGAAGGCTTGTGCAAACTCACGACTCCCAATGATGCAAGAAATGGTAGGACGACCAGGGTCCTTATATTTTGGTGGGACCCTTTGCTAAATCACTGCAATCACTTGCTCAGTCAAGAAATCAGTTTTCTTGACATGATACTTCATATTTACAGTACATAAGTCTTTCAGGACGTTAGCATAGGTAGGAACCTGGGCAATCACATGCAAGAGAGGTACGTTAATTTTTACTTTCTTAAGGTGCTCTAGGAGTTGGTAATTTGTTCTATAACCTTCCCACTTCGAGTAGTGATGGCATTCACTTCTTTAAGTTCATTTTCTTCTAAACCTGAGGTTTGAGCCACATGTTGTCCCTTAGGACTTGGTTGAGCCTGGGCTGGAAACTTCTCACGTTCCACTACAGCTAAAGCATTAGTCAATTTAGAAATATGTTTTTTTATCTCTTTGTTTTTCTCAACCACTTGAGTGATTATAGTCTCAAACTTCTGATTGGTCTTACCTTGTACCTCTATAAAAGCATGTGTAAAGTGTGTTCTGAAGAGTTCCTAGAAGATATGGGCTAATATAAAGGTGCATTAAAAGCTCTAGATGGCTAGACAGGTTGCTGGTCTTCAGATTTCCAGTTGAAATTGAGGTGATTCCTCCAGTCTTGATTGTAGGTATCAGAAAAATGAGCATAAGATAATTGGGGTGTATTAAAACATTGCACTGTTCCTCATAAACCCCTCTCATCTTAGTTAGAGTGAAACACTCTTCCGCTGGATGATCAATTCTACCACACACAACAAGGTCCAGAGGACTCAACATGGGCAACATTATGTGTAAGCTTTGAGTTCTTAGCACGTAGGGTTTCAAGTTCTCTAGTAAGGGTCTTTACCTTAGCTCTAAGATTATCATCCTCCCTAAAATGATAAATATATGTACTAGAAGAGTTTGCTATAGGTCGTGACCTATTAGTGCTAACAGATATGCTAGGTCCAGTCCAAGTATGAACTTTTTCAGTAAGGTCATCTAAGTACTCTATGGCCTCATCTGGGTCTTTTTATAAGAACTCACCATTACACATCATCTCAACAAATTGACACTTCATAGGTGTTAGTCCTTCATAAAAATAACTCACAATACGCCGACTCTCATAACTATGTTAGGGAGAAAGGACTTGTAACTCTGTGTATCTTTTCCATGTTTGGTATAAGGTTTCACTATTTTTTTGAGCAAATGAAGAAATTTGTTTCTCTAGGGCACTATTTTTATGATGAGGAAAGTATTTGCTAAAAAAGGCTTGAGTCATTTCACCCCACGTTCCATCAAACGTGGTCTCAGCGAATACAACCAGCTTTTTGCTCTTTCTTTAAGTGAAAATGGAAAAAAAAAATTAAATCTGACTGCATCCGCCGTACCATGTTGATTGTGGAAGGTTGCAATCACCTCCTCAAATTCTCTAATATGCACATATGGGTTTTCAATTTCAAGTCCGTGAAAAGTGGGAAGAAATTGAATCATTCCGGGTTTAAGGTCTATATGTGACATATTAGGTAGAAGAATAATGCATGATGGTATGGATGTGCGCGTGGGATTAAGATAATCCCGTAGAGTTCTATAAGGTGCATCCTCATACTCACTATCAGTCATGGTATGTTGTGTAGTGTGGTGTTCATGGCAATTAATGTAGTGTCAAAGATAGGGTTAGAAAGAGATTCAAATACTGTAAGAGGTCCTTCGAAGAATTCTCTTTGCTCGCCTCGATTCATGCTCATAAAGTACGAAAACAAAACTACATAGAATAGAAAAATAACAATGAAGAGAATTAAATTAACTAATGAGTAATAAAGGAACGATGTCAACATTTTTCAGTTAAACCTTTAGTTTTTTTATACTGTCCCCCCAGCAGCGGCTCCAAAATTTGATTACGCCAAGAATAATGCAGTAGTTGTAACACAATTTTGAGGTGTTGATTCCACATGGAGATGATTGAAATGCTTAAAGAATCCGAAAGATGAGTGTTCTTTTGAATGTGTAGTAAAATTTATTGTTTGAGTGAGATTAAAATCAATGTTTGAGATAGCGAAGCATCAGAATTTCCTTAATTAGATTGGATCAATCACATCAATAATTCATTTTATTTACTCAGTTAGAGATGTTTTACCTAACTCTCTAGCCGGAAGATACAACGTTAAAAATCATTTTAATTCAATTGTAATCCTAAAATCTAGATTTTCTATAACACTTATGCCCTTTTCTTTATTGGAATAAGATTAGAAAAACAACCATATACACCTAGCATAAAGTAGTAATCAATCCACCAATAAAATAAATGAAATTAAAACTCAACAAATAGTTCAAGTCTTCGATGGACAAAGCATGACTAAATCTAGGAAAAGTCAATTAAACGTTAAGCCAATCTCAAAATAAACTTATGTAAAGAATGTCTAAACATAGGATTGCTCAGCAAAGAAAGATCAAATTACATGAATAACTGATGTAAAATCACCAAATCCAATCGAGTTCTTTTGTAGCTTTAGTTCCTCATGAGAGCTCCAAGGGGTAGAAAATGTGTATGTAGGCGTTCTTCTGTGTTCTGGGACGTATTAAGTTTAAAAAATGTTAAACCCGTACTTGTTTCCATAGGTAGTTCAGAGAGATTAGGAAACTAAATATTCACCCTCGAACATAACAATGTGACCGCATAGTTCATCTGTATGCAGTCGCATAGTTCATGGAAAATTGGTGTCCACGTTCCTTGAAGCAGTGTATACAGCCGTATGGGAGACAACACTATGCAAACACATAGTGCTGTGTAACTTCCAAAATCTGCGTTTTAGTTCTCTAACTTGGGTTGTTCGACTCTTGACCTCTTTCCTTGTTTCTTCTTCATCCAATGCTTTATTCCTTAGCCCAATTCGATCTCGACATCTTAGTGGTCCCTAAACTTTGCCTTTCCTTCTTTTTTGGTCCTTTTTTCACTTGTTCCTTTTTATTTTCGCTACATTCATCACGTTGTGCTGCAAAATGTAAATTACATAGAATTAAGTTATACTCCAACATATTAATCAACAATTGTCCATATTTTGATAGTAAAATAAGTATGTAAAAATGCACTTATCAAATATATTGAAATAGTTGGTGAATTTACCAATGTGTGTTTAGAGTTGTTAAAGGTATTTGTCTCTATTCATGACTTCTAACATTCTAATTCCTCATCTACATAACATGACTAAGCTTAAAAAGGTATTTTTAAATTTACTTTTGCTGCATTCTTGAATGATATATGGTAATAGCTACTTTGAAGCCAATTCTGGTTAATTGGGACTCATAGAGTTTTATCAATGACAAGCATGTTTCGCGTGTTCTTGTTTGTTACCTCAAATTTAATGAATACATATGATGTGCACAAGAATGGAACATACCCGAACTCGATCTAAATAGCCCGAGCTTATCTCATCAAATTATCTTAAGAATAAGGTCGGGCTGTATGTTGAGGTCGACCCTTATAGGCTGGGTCATGATCCATAATAACGATTACCCTATCCTTATCTTATACCATTAGAAACATTAATCCTACTTTGATTGAAACTCTCCATGACTTTTATTCTGATCCAAACCGCCAACCTAGCACACAAGTTTGATTCAAACTCAAGTAGAACACTTTTAATATAGCACAAACACCTTACGTGATTAGGATAAGAACTACAGGTGGTTGGATCCTCTTAGAACTTCATCACCAACATCTATAAATACAGGACCAAAGTGCATTATTTAGGTACGCTTTTACATAATTTCCACATATAGCCTTTTGCATAAATTCTCTCTCTAACATAAATATCGTAGTGGCGACAAGGACACACATTGACACATTTGTTTCAGGTATTGAAGATCAGTTTGTGCAGTATTCAATCATCTAGTTCGAGATCTAGCAAGAATAGATTTTTTGTAGCATCATTGGCACCATATGTGGGAAATGCTACCAAAAGTCATGGTTTAACACATGCTCAGGACGTCTCCCAGCAAACTCATCTACTCCCAATCAGCCCTCGCTAAAGATCTTCTAGGTCCCCAATAGGTATCGTCAGGAGAACCAATACCTCCACCAATAGCTATTGCTCCTAGAGTGTTTGAGGAGCACCGCTAACAAGTTGCCACGCTAACTCAATTACTGAATTAGAGAAATCCATACCCAGCATTGTCGCCACAGGGTGGTCTTATGGTAGATGCTCGAGCTCCTGGTCCTGGAAACGGTGATGCCTGAACCTTAGGTATACCTCATATGACCTTGAGCTCAAGATAAATTACGATGGACTCTGTCGATCTTGCCAAGATTATTTAGGACGGGATCACGGCTAGTATGCTTCAGAATACTCAGGCAACAATAGGGTTCACCCCAACACTCCTTTTACCCTTGAGGTCTTATCATACCCTCTACCAGATAAATTTAAGCACCATTGAGTAAATGAGTACGATGGGACAACCTACCCCATCAATCATCTTAACATTTAAACAGATATCATGAACTTGCAAGTTGCACCTAATGCAGTAATGTGCAAGGCTTTTCCTTAGAAACTCACCAATTCAGCTAGAGATTGGTTTTCCACATTGGAACCCAACTCCATAGCTTTTTTTTAGACTTGGCCGATAAGTTCTTCGCTGTCTTTGCAAGTAGGACAGTCGTGTCACTTATGTAGATACGTCAAGGACCAAATAAAAACTTCACAATTTCATGACAAGGTTTAATAAAGAAAGACTTCAGATTTCTGATCTACATATCAAAGCTACCGTCTTTGCCTTAACATATGCCATAAGGTGTGAAGCGTTTAAAATATCTATGTCAAAGACCACTCCCAAATTAGTGACTAACCTACTTACTCGAGCCAAGAAATACATTAACATAAAGGAAACCACGTTTCCAAACAAAGATACCCAGTTATCAAGTAAGTCCGAGCAAAAAAGGCCGCATAAGTCTAATGTATGTCTGGATCTTTTTCAAGGTAAGCGAAGGCATGACCTCCCCCCTCCGGCATCATTCACTCGATTGAACACTACGAAGTCTAACATTTTTTATGGAGATCAAAGACCTTACAGAGCTTAAATGGCCTCCAACGCTGCGAGCTTTGCCAGATACCTATGATAAAAGCAAGTACTGCGGTTTTTATCAAGATCATGGGCACACAACCGAAGATTGCTTCGCCCTGAAATGAGAAATTGAAGCTCTCATCAAGAGGGGTTTTCTAGGTATTTATGTCAGCCACAAAAAGCAATAAATGAACAATCAGAATAATTACAATGCTCCTAAAGATCGGGGAAATAACCAACCAACTGCAGGTACCATTAATATATCGTCAGAAGGACGGCTTTGGAAGGGGACTCGAGCAGTAGGTGTAAACAATATGCTAGACAGTATCTATCAATTTCAAGCACAGATCTTGGTAATATGGAAGACACCTCTTTCGGATCAAAGGATTTTGAAGGCATATATTTTCCTCGTGATGACTCCTTAGTCATATTGGCGATCATTGCTAATTTTCAGGTAAGAAGAATTCTAGTGGATAATGGAAGCGCAACTATTGTGTTATCCCATGAGGCTTTCATTCAGATGGATATTTCAGCTGAACAACTCAAGCCGGTTAAAACCCCCCTTCAAGGGTTCGATTGTGAAGTCATCATTCTGAAATCATTGTTAGTTTACTTCTCACTTTAGGATTAGAAAGGAAACACATAACACAGATCACAACCTTCCAGGTAGTTAGTGCTTCCATGGCCTACAGTGGCTGAATAATGCTATGTTACCAACGTTCGGGAAATTAAATCTTTATGCAACATTTGGAGCTCAAATTTGATCTTGAGCATCGTGGGAAACTTGTCCAAGTGGAAAAATTGGCGGAGGTTGAGCTCGAGCCTGGTAGAAAAGTTACCATTGGTCAAGATCTTGATGCTACAACCATTGCTGAACTTATCGAGTGTCTCTTCCACAACATTGACTTATTCGCTTGGAAAGATGAAGACATGCTTGGAATTGACACGAAAGTTGTAGTATATAGATTTAATATAAATCAAGATGCAAGACCTGTCAAACAAAAGAAGAGACAATTTGCTCCAAACCAAAGAAAGGTCATATGAGAAGAAATTGCTAAGCTCGCTAAATTCAAGAAGTCCAATATCCCGATTAGCTCACCAACATTGTCCTTGTCAAGAAAGCCAGTGGAAAGTGACGAGTTTGCATTGTCTTCACTGACTTAAACAAAGCATGCCCTAAAAATAGCTACCCTATACCCCAAATTGATAACCTTGTTAACAATACGTCAGGTCATAAATTATACAGCTTCCTGGATGCCTTCTCTGGATATCATCTCTTCATGGCTGAAGAGGATCGGGAAAAGACCTCGTTTATGGTCAATTTAACCATATATTGTTACAAGGTCATGCCTTTCGGATTGAAGAACGTACGAGCAACTTATCAATAAGGTCTTTACTGATTTGATAGGGAAGAAGATTGAGGCATATGTAGATATCATGGTAGTTAAAAGTAAGCAAGTAAATTGTCATATTACTAATCTTGAAGAGGTCTCGCTACATTACGAAAATACAAGATAAAACTCAATCCTACAAAATATGCATTTGGAGTGACCTCAAGAAAATTCTTAGGTTTTATGATCACCCATAGAGGGATAGAGGCCAATCCTGAAAAGATTCATGCATTGGCCTCTAAAGAACCCCTTAAGAACAAAAAGGACATTCAGAAATTAACAGGTTGGATGGCGGCTTTGAACAGATTCGTATCTTGACCAGTAGACAGGTGCTTTCCCTTCTTCAAAGTTCTTAGGGGCAACCAAAGTTTTTATTGGACTGAGGAATGTGATTCATCCTTCCGAGAACTTAAAAGAACATTGGCAACACCTCCAGTTCTCACCAAGCCGGAATCTGATGATACCTTATTGTTATACTTGGTCATTTCTCAAAATGCAGTAAGTGGGGTATTGGTAAAGAAAAGTGGAAAGATCTAGTGACCCATCTATATGTGAGTAAAGTACTTGATGCAGAAACTCAATATACATTAGCCGAATAGCTTGCTCTTGCCTTGGTCATAGCTGTCAGAAAGCTACGCCAACGCTTTCAATCTCATCCAATTGTTGTACTCATATATCAACCCCTCAGACCGTGCTTCAGAAGCCAGATGTATCGAGAAGATTGTTGAAATAGGCGATTTAACTTAGTAAATTTCATATAGAGTTCAAGCTGCAGCCCACCATTAAGGCGCATACCTTGGTTGACTTTATAGCAGAACTTATCCCAAGGCCTCGGGGCCAGAGGATAAAGACCCGAGCAAGGCCTTGGAAATTTGAGAAGTCTTCGTAGATAGAACATTATACAGCTCGGGCCCAGGAGCTGTGTTCATCATCACTAACTCGAATAC
>CAIGRP010093949.1:0-13673 GCA_903798385.1 Fraxinus cuspidata | reverse complement strand
ACAAATAATTTTTTTATATTTACGTTATCATATAGCCAACTATACTATGGCACGTGCATTGCACGTGCGTCTTACTAGTTTTATTGATGAGAGTCTCTCATAAAAAATTATTTACGATCTTATTTTTAATGTTATTTTCTAGACAGATTCACAACCTTATTGTTAAAATGTTTTTTTTAATTTTTTTTTTTTTTGATGGACCAACTGATGACTTTATTCTTGAAATTTTTTCTTCTTTTTTTCTTTTCTGATTAATTGGTGATCTTGTCTTTAAATTTCTTTTACCAACCTAATTTTGACCTTAGAATAAAACTCTAATTGAGTCATAATAAAGATATGCGTAGAGCGTACAACCAGGAAATTATTTTTTAATAAACTTAAAATTGACTACATGAGTATTGTTTGATTTATTGTACACCTAATCGAACTTCTAATGTAGCATATCATAACTTTTATGAATAAAAACCTTTTTATACATGCACAAGCCATAGCCAATAACCTAAATTATTGTTCCTTTAATTTTCTCAAGAAGTGTGATCATCACTCATTTTTCTCACAATAACCAACCATTCTTGTTCCAATCTGACCCAGCTGGCAAGCAATCCTAGTTTGCCACAGAGAAGAAGACAACAAGCGAGTGTACCTTTGTTCGCATCTTCTCCGTCAAGTACGAAAGTTTAAGGAAATGAGGAATGAGGATCGATTTGGGATTGGAGGGTCTGAGTTTCTCCAGGATGGAACCAAAGCAAAAGGACTTGGTGAACTCAAAATCATTTTGAAACTCAGCTCTTTATTATATCAATTTTTTGTTAGTGGCTCTTGATCATGTGGAACTCGGAAGAATAAGATGTTGAAGACAGGAAGGTGTCGACACTAGTAGGACATGATAAGTTGAGATATACTCAGATCTTTAAACTCAAAACTCTTTGTGCTTTCAAAAATTTAGGGGAAGGGCATAAACGATGCCATTTGATTCTCGAGCTTGATCATCAAAGATTCAAAAGAGCATGGATGAATGATGCTACATGTACATCAATCATGACAACTTGGTTGACATTCTCTCTGTAGAGGAAATCTGTGCAATGATGTGAAAGACAAATTCAAAATCAAGAGTGTATATCATCATGGAAAAAAGTACTAAAAAAGGTACAAGGAAAAGTGTAAATGTAACAAGTTGAATATAGATATTTATGAAACCAAAATCGACGGATTTACATAATTTTGAGATGAGCGTCTATAGTTTCTTCTCCGTTATAATAGACTTCCTTAGAATAATGCTACTTTGCAAAAAAGTAGGTGACAAATAGAATTACAAAATAGGAGTTGGCAAGACGTGATTAAATGAAAAAGATGACTGTTTTAAACAGTCTAATAATAAGTTGTCATGTGACGTTATATCAACCATTATGCCTATGTAGCATGATTGTTTTATTATAACTTGTGAAAATGTTATTCTAAGTCACCAAAAATATTCAAATGCACAATAAAACGGGCATAGGGATGATAAAGTCAAGCACTCTTACATCCAAGATTCTTACCCTGCACTATGAAAATGGTGAATGACTTCTAAACGGTACAATAACTTAAAGGCCCTCAAAAAATCTCAAATGGTCTTCAAATGTCTCCCCGTGCCGAATTTGGGATACTGATCCATCCTCTTCGACCTGGAAGAAAATAAAATCACTCATCACATCTATTAAGAAACAACTGAATGCAATAGGACTTAATCGGACAATGCACGAAGAACTATAGCCATGGATTTTCAGCTCTGGTAATGTAAATGTTGAATAGAATGGAGTTGGCTTTGTAATTTGTGTATAAACACTACATATACATGAAAAATAAGAAGTGGGATAGACAAGAAAGAAACTAAGAACGTTTTTTATACTTTCGAGTCAAACAAGAAAGAACGAGTTTAAAAAGAGAAAGGAATGTGAAAGTATTGGTCAGTTATCATGTCTAATCATGTTTAGTCTAATGAATGCATTCCTGTCCCGTCCACCCACCCACACACACACAGAGACAAAGCACACAAGTCATAATCCACTAACACGCACTCAAAAGGGCCAACACTATGAAGGGCATCAAATGAATCAATCAACACCACATTATTTCATGAAATTTGAGTGGTTCGGTATATTGTCTTCAAAGATTAACTAGCTAAATATGAAAAATATACAAGACGGCAGCTAAACTATGTTAAGAAAAGAAATCACTTCAAGGACCTCCCCTGGACAAAAATAGATCACTAACCCAATATTCCGGTGGACGCATCTTGAGATTGTATGTTGAAGCCATACTCATGCAGTATGCACCTGCATCATGAACTACAAGGCCAGCCCCCTGAAAAAGCAAATGTTAAATAGGGTACAATTATAATATTGTCCAGGCTTTTTGTGTAGAGGTTAAGGAGCCATTACACTCGTTGGCGTTGGTAGTTCTCTGTCCTTCCCCAAGAAATCTGCTGATTCACAAACAGGACCCACGACATCAAAAGTGGAAATCTCGGCATCTGGTGATGAGGGAGAAACCAGCTCTATGTGCTGCAATTAAAACTCATTCAGTTCAGTGAAACTCTTTAGAATATTCGTATTTGCAAAACAAACAACATATAGAAATTGAAACCTTTAAGAGGTGGATCAATTTACTTTTTGTGAGATTTTAGCATTGCACTAGAGAACAAGCTGATTGAGTGCTCAAAAAGAAATATTAAGCCCCCTGTTTGATGTAGCTTAAATAGTTGAATTAAAATTTAAGTTAGAGTCAATAATTAATTTTAACCACATTTTATGGGTCTCACAACTTTTATCAACTTTTTAACCACACATTTATCCACTTTTATCAAAATTTATTGAAAATCTGATTTTTTACTACACCAAACATGGCTAAATAAACCTTGATATATCATAAATTACAGTAGTGCATGTTTGGTACACATTACTGGACCCTACAATGAAAAAGATTAAAGCTTATTTATCTTTTTTAGTGTCCAATGCTATTCAATCCACACTATCAAACATGCCTTAATGGTTCATCAATCATTCATGGTGAACTGTTGACTTAATGTTGTTTTCTTGGTTTATAAAACATTGGTTTGATTGACATACAAGTGATCATGTGGAGGATTTAAGACAAGGGAAAAACTGAAATGGAAGTTCTCTATTGTCTTGCAACAATGAAGAAAGTTATATGGTACAAGTTGTGCACAAATTACAGAAAAAAGAAAATAATAACATTTAGATGCTATATATTCCCTATTAACATGCACAGAAACGTTTGCAAGTAATAAAAACCTTACCTGATAGGCTCCATACAAACTTGGACGAATAAGTTCCGCCATGCTGCCATCAATCACAACAAAATTTTTGGTCCCATTGGTTTTGACTCCAGTGACACGATTGACCAAGCAGCAAGTATTTGCAATAAGAGATCTTCCAGGTTCAATAATTAGATTAAGATTCCGTGAAAGAACCAACTCCCGAACCTACAGAAAACATCCATGAAATGATGATATGAACCTGGGCAATGTTTTGCATCTCGACTCTCTCTCAAGCCAGTAAGATTGATTCCCAAACACGGCCTCATTTCCATCAAAAGAGAACCCGATCCAGTCATATCAACATCTTAGCTAAAGGAAAACAAACAAAAGAAAGAACTCCAATATTCAAAGAGTTCAGCCAACAAAGAGAGAATGAGCCCACATGAAAAATCTGCAGTTGACGACACATTTCAGTTATATTATGCCATTCGATTCTATGAACAAACAAATCACTTTGCAATACAACTATAGAATGGAGAATAAAAATTGTCCACGTCCTAGCGGCAATGCCAGCATGCAAAATCCACTTTTCATATTAGTGAAACATTCGACAGTGAAGAGGTCAGAATTCCAAGCAAACACTACTAAGTCTGAACCAGGTTAGACGTCAAACCCCACTGCTGCCCTTTCCGACTATATGGAAGACAGGTGGCCAAACATTCTGTAACCTCTCCTCTTCTTTCAATTTTGAGTTTTCTTTTCTTTTTCTTTTTTGGTCCAGACTCACCATGTGCATGTCAAAAGAGATGCACATCTGACCATTAAAAATATAGAGAAATGAGGAACAGATATTTGCATACCAGACAAGTATATCATCACGTCCCTCAGGCGTATCCAGGCCTCTGAAAGGTGGCCTATGTCTGTGCTCCATGGAGGGCAACTAACTATAGAGACTCACCCCTCCAGACCGTGCATTCCTAAAAAACTTGGGAGAGTGCAGAAGGAATTGTGCCGAATGAAGGATCCCACAGATTTAAATGCCATGAAGAATGAAGTAGGACACAAGTGAAGTTATAATACTTACAGTATCAATAAGATCTCTAGGAGTGGGAAGGACAGCTCCGGTATGATAATAATCAATTCCTAGACCACCTCCAATGTTTAAGTAATCAATTTCAAAGCCCTGTGCTCGAATTTCATCGATGTAATTCACCATAAGCACTGCAGCATCTCTGAAAATGTCCACCTTGAACAACAATTCATGTATTATTATATAACAATCTTAAAGTAATAAGTTAAATGCAGATATGCATAAGCTTTTTGATTGTCAACAGTGAGAACTATGTGCATTGTGCACAAAAGAAGCTGAGAATATGTACAAGTAATAACAGAAGACCAAAAAGAGATGCACAGCTTAATTTTCCTTTTTCCACTAAATTTTCCTTTCTCCAGAAAGCCAAAAGAGGTTTATGCAAAAATAGTAAATGAAAACATCAAAAAGTACGACTTTTTCTCTTTAGGAAAAAAGATAATGATGCATAGATCAGAAGGAAATGTCCACAAACAAAGACGGGCTTGGTTTAATTGGTTAAATGCTACAGCCAGAGTTGCTCCATGATGTGCATTTGGAAAGGAAAAAAAAATATTTTCTTCTATTTTTTTTAATGCCTTGGCTTAGGAGTTTGGATAATCAGATAGTTGCAATTCAGAAGTATGGATCTAAACACGTGCACAATTAATAACTTAAAACTCAAACATAAAAAATCTAGCAAGTGAAAAATAGTTCGTTCAGGTACCAGTTTAAAAAATAAACTAGCAGAGTTACAAATTCATATTCATAAGGAACAACTGAGCCTAAAAAGTTAATTTAAGGAAGAATACCTTTGTAATGGTAGAGCCAAGATGACAGTGGGCACCAACAAGCTTCAGTTCTTGAGGATGTGCCTTCACGGCATCTAGAAACCACTGCAGCTTCTCATTTCGAATACCAAATTTGGAGTTCTTGTTCCCAGTGGCAACATATGGATGGACCTAATTCACAAAAGCAGTAGATTTAAATTGATAATTACATTCCATTACGAGTAATGCAGTAGAATAAGGTTTTTGCAAGTCCATAGCTGCAAATCTGACAAGGATCTAATCTGGAAGCAAGCATACAAATCCATAATGAAGTCAGCAATGGTGGTCAAAAAAAATTTTGGCAATGGTTGAGTCAGGATAAATAGAATAAAAATGTCTTTCTGGAAATGGAATTACCAATGTGAAATTGAAACATTCTCTTCTCAAGTTGAAAAGGATGATGTGTACAAGGCATAAAAGTGTAACAACATTGGTAGTTAAACCAAATTTTGCTCTCTCCACACAGCCAGGGGAGGGAGCATTAGAGATGGTACGATGGCTAAATTAATTAGATTATTTATTCTTTTCTCTATTAGAACAGAGAAATAAGTTTATTAAAATTAAAGTTCTACCACAAATTCAACTAGTACACTATGTTATTTGTATGTTCAAAGCAATAAGCTAATTTTACCAGAGTCTGAAATTTGGCTTCTTAGAGTTATCTTTCAGATTTTAAATCACCCAGGGAATAAACACTTCAATAGTTTAAACCAAATTTAATTTAATTATAACAGCATGACTCTTCTTCGTACGGCTATTCATCCCTACACATAAAAGAGGATGCAAGTAAATAAGTAACAGCTTGACCATATAACACCATATTAACTCTGGGTCCTTGACTGTTAAAAAATATAGAAGTGCAACATATTAATTTCACAGTTGATATGAAACCACACTTAATACCTGAGGATCTACATCTGGATTAATTCGTAGTAGCACATTTACTTTCTTCCCAGCAATTCTTGCCGCAGCTACAATGTTTTCCAGATCAAATTCGCTATCAATATTTACAAAAACACCGTCTTGGGCGGCTAGGACTAGATCCTCCAAGATTTTTCCATTCCCATTGAAGACACACCTGCCACAATATATTGATTTATGACCTTTCATGCTGAAAGAGAGCATTATACATCACGACTTTAGCAAATTTTAGATAAGAAACTCAAAACTAGATCAAGTGTCAAATAGCAGGCTGCAGGCCTAGTGTATAAAGCCATGTTGACTAATTTAAACCAACTTTTACGTGTGCACTCGCAAATCTGAGAGGACAATATTTGGTTACGAATTTGTTTGAAAAATAGGCATCATTCTCTTATATTCAAAAATGTTGACAGAGTCAACAAAATTATAGGAAACAATAGTAGACATTGTATAGAAAAATGCATGAGTGATAGAAGTTGCTCCATTTGCATGAAACGGTCTCTCCAAACATTTTTTTTTCCTTTTTAATGGGAAAATCACGACAATGCAAATTACGTTCTCAGGATGGGATTGCTGAGATGAAGATTGCCATTGGAAGAACTGGTGAACTTCTTGTTCTGGATGAAAATTTTGGTCACTCTGTCTCCGAGGCCATTCAAATGCATTTTTGCAGATGGGGAACAATCCTTGGGTTCTCATCCAAATAAGTTTCTTTACACTGGACATTGAACTTCTTTTACTTTCTGTCATTATTTTCTCTCTTATGAGTGGGCACTAAGAGTATAGGCTTTATGATAGAATATAAAGGGAGGAAGAAGGGGAGGGAGAGTAGGGGATACACAGAGTTTCTAAACCTGATCACTGGAAAAAACAATGTAACTCAGAAAATGGGGAGTTAAATGCAGTAAATCTTGGGAAATTTTAGAAATTCTAAAGAAGAACAGTTTAAACAAGGTGTTTTCTGTATTCTCTGTGTTACTTGTGCCACTTCTGAAACCTTGGCTGTTTTTCTCTTCTATTGTGAATCTGTGATCCTGTTTCTCCTTTTCAGTGGCACACTTGAGATCTAAGGTTCCAAGGACATTAAAAAATCAAAGGGATCCTTGGGCTATGCACATTATTAGAGAAGGTTGATTCTTTGTTATTTGCAAACTAATCCTGTTAGGCATCTTACAACATAGCTGGAAATTTGATAGCATGTTTTCTTTGGACTATTGGATTTGTCTTGAAACATTTACCTTTCAGCCTGAAACTTATCTGCGATACCCTTGCAGCACTACTATAGCCAACAGAGTCATTGGCAGGGGAATACTACAGCTTGGAAGATGTAAGGCTTGACAAAAATACTGCTCTACTGTTTTCATCAATGTTTCTTCTACTTAAAAATCAGATCCCTCTGGAGGAAACCCACAATCATACATACAGTTTTTTAGGAGGGATGTGTTGAATATCCATAAGCGCTTCTAAAAGTTTAGCTTCTACTTTTGTACTTCGACACTCTAAATGTGTTGGGTTTCTCACTTTTACAACTTTTGCGCTTTAAGATGTTTAAGCTGGCCTCTTTCATTCTTGATAAAAATGTTCACATAACATATTTGTTTTCTACATAACAATTAATCTATTTATCTAACAGTAGCTTAAATGAAACTGTTGGTAATGGTAGCCCTAATCCAATTGTTTAGTGCAGTTACCAGAGCTTTGATGACCACAAAAAGTTCAGAGTGACTTTACCGAATTTATAAGGGAAAAATCTCAATGACAGATTTGTATTTTTTAAATAAACAGAATGTCTTCAATAAGTTTTATAACATACAATTTTTTATGACAAACAAATGCTTAAAGAAACTGCATACTAATAGAAATTCCCGTGAAGTTTTTGATAGTATTTTTGCACCAGTTACTGCTAATTAGAATAAGCAATATTCCTAAATATGCAGTCTGGACATACACCAGAAACTTATCTAAATTTAGAAAAATATTATAACAAAAATAAAGAATAATTCTCTAAACCCATTCTCACCTTTTCCACCCCATATCAACATATCAAACTAAAATTACATTTCAATGTACTTCAACAAGTACAAATGGGAAAATCTTGAAATTATACTACATCACAAACTCAAATAAACAATCAATTTATGAACTAAATACATAAATTAACCAGTGCATAGTTTTAATACCTTGTGGGATCAAAACCAGCATGGAGAGCCAACTTGAGTTCATTCCCACTAACCAAAACAGCCCGACATCCCAATTTTCTCAAATGCTCCAATATCTTAAGATTGTTATTGGCCTTAATAGCATAACCAATTATTGAATTCAAACCCTCCAAAGCCTCTTTATATGCCTCAACATTCCTAGTAATTTGCGGCTTACTGTATAGATAAAAAGGCCTCTTTTCCACAAGCTCCATAACATCCTGAACCTTATTTCCCTCACAATACAAATACCCATCTTCAGATTTAGTGAAACAGTGCCGAGTCTTCTGGGTTTTGGGCTCGGCAGTGGACAGAACTGCCCTTACGCTCAGAGAGGCGAGTCTTGAAGTGGGCTTGAGTTCGAAGGGTAAAATGGGTTTTATGGGAAACCGATTTAATGTAGTTTTCAGGGATTTTGTGGGATGGATTGTTGTGGTTTGAGAGAGGAGGTTTGTAGCCGCCATTGTTGGAGCTCAAGTGAAGAAAATGCAACGGACAACAGTCAATGTGTACAGTGAGGGACATATCAGTCAAAGGATTATTAGGTTTTTGGGTTTGGGGTAGGTGGAGAGTAGGGGTGGGAGTGGGTCAAGCGACTCGACTCACCTACTGCCAGCACCAGGCGAGTCGACTTGCACTCGCGTATGGAGAGAGTGGACTCGCTACATGAAAGTTGGGCTTAGCTCGTCTGCAAGCTCGCCCCTTCATAACGATTAAAAAATAAAATATAATTATAATTTTACATTGACAGACTATAATTGCACATCTGAAAATATGTTGAAAGGTTAACTTATCCTCTTGAAACTATTGACTAAATAAAAGCTTGTGCTAAATAAAGCTTGTATTATTGTATAGGTCACGTGATGTATCTTGACTAATATAGGTACCTAATGATAGATCTTATGTTTATAAGTATTAATAAAGTCGTTGGTTATGTGAACAAATTTCATGCAATGCTGATCAATATCAGATATTGATACTACTGCGAATTTCACCATTTAAGTATATTAAAGAACTTAGTCCCTACTAACGTCTCGTTCCATATTGATAATCAAAGTATATTTGTTCATGCATATCGATCTCAGGAAAAGTTAAAATCAATATAGTTTTAAACACAGCACAAGTTCACAATTCCATAATTCTTCCCCATAATAAAAATATTTTTGTTTCAAATGTAAAATTTAAATTAGTTCGAAGTAATTGAAAGCAATGTTTAGTTCCACGTAATTTGAGATGGGGATCGAACGCTGCAACTATGTAAAAGATAATTGGTACGCGACGAAAAATAGTTTTGGATGTGTTTTCTTTCGTGATACATACTATGCTAACTAAGAATCCTCACCCCTTCATTGTAAGAAGTTTAAAGAAATATTTAACAATGGGGGTATAACATGATTTAAATTGAGAAAAGGAGATTCACATTGCATACAAAAAGTAAATAATGTTTAACAAAGTATAAAACAAAGTATATATGTTCCACTCATACAAAGCCAAGCCTTTAACGCCTTCCATCCGGCGTTTCCCTGCTTGAGACTCCTTTTATTAGCCTAGTCACGAACCAATCAATCAAAATAGCTTCATTACGAAATTGATTACCAAAAATAGTTATTTCATTTCTATAACGAATCAAAGTTTCTAAACCATTATAATTTTGTTCAAGTTCTATGTGAAAAATAAAATAAAATAAATGAATTACATTATATTGGGGAATATGAGGAAAATCGATGAAAGATATGTTTACGTGTATTTTTTATTTTGCATTTGAAATACCTTTCAATATAAGATCGCCAGATTGTATCATAGACTGTATACACTTAACATAACAATTATATTCAAACAACTTATCAGAATAAAAAGAAAAAATTAATTGCTGCAAATGCCCACAAATAGCATTATTAATCATGCATCTTGTAAAAGACACTATATATGTTATTAATTAAATTAATATATTATAAATAAGTGTGCAACGTGATGAATATATTCATCTATTGCAATGCGTTTAAAAGCGCCAAAAAAAAAAAAAAAATCACAAGAGTCAAATTATCATCGTTAAGATAAAGTCCCTGTTTGGTTTCGATAAAATCAAAATTTTAGTAAATTTTTTTTAGTAAATTTTAATAAAAAGTCACATAAAATGGGATTAAAATTAATTGTAACTTATATTTTCTTCATTTTTCTAGTGAAACAAACAGAAGCATAATGATAATGCTACTAAATATCTAACGTGTGTAGCGTATTTACTACTTGGATGGGATATTCGCATATAGAAAAAGATTACAATGGCTTTCACAACAATAGAGTGATGTAGCTCATTCAATTCAATTAGGAAGTTTTTTAAGTATGTAAGGTATGAATCGCATTGTTTTGAAATGATCGTAATATGAAAAAATATTAGCTGAGACATAAAAGGAATGTTGATGAGATAGTACCTTAGTTTGAGTTGCTTCAAATGAGCACACATGAAACAATTTATTTTGTGGTGCTAATGTCTAACATATTTTCTCTTGTAGAAAAATAATAGTCTTGTACCCGCACCAAATTCAATATTTTGCATAGAGATGTCGAACACTAAGCAAAATGAATAGAGCCCCAATGACTTACAACTAAGTCAATGTACTTTTCTCTTGAAAACGTTAAAATGTATGAGAGCCGGTCCTTGCAAGTCATAAGTTAAGGCATTCGAGCCTAAACTGATCTTAGGACATGTCGAATTCTCAAGTTCATATTTTAAACCTCTAGGGACAACAATGAACTTACAAACAATTGACTTTATCCATGAAAATTTTGAAGAATAAGTTGTCTTCAATACACGAACAAGCAGAGATAAAACATAGAGACGAAATAATATGCTACATGATTGTTAACAATCTACAATAGTATTGATGCAATACTAAATGTATATTCGAGGGAAAAATATATTAAATTTGTTAACATCTTGCTAATTATATAATTTCGTTTATGAGTTTCTAAGTTAATTATTACTTGAATAACATATAGGATGATAATAGTTTTAGGTGAGAATGAATTTTTTTCACTAGTTTTGGGTTTTTAACTAATGTTCTTTTTCGTTTTCCTTTTTTTTTTGGGGTGGGTGGGGGTGGGCATGAATATACTATTGCTTTTAAAAGTATTACCAAAACCCTCTTGTTTTTTGCATTAACTTCCATAACCATCCAGACATTATTGTCAAACTAGGTAAAGTTGATAACAATTTCTAGTCGATTTAGACATTTTGTAATTTTTTACCGAATTTTGAACCATCAAAACATTTTCATCAAATTAGGCAAAGTAATGACAACTATAGTCCATTTATGAACTCTAATGTTTCTCGTCAACTTTGTCTAAATTGCTTAGTGGTTATTTTTATTAAATTTCATTTTGATCCAAAAAAAAAATTGACCAGCAAAGGAGAAGTTAGTTTAGGCTTTGAAAGAGTGTTAAAGTTTGGTGGGAAACACCCGGGATTTGAAAAGAAACCACCAATTAAACAAGTGGTATATCTATTCATACTTCATGGGTGTACATATATAGATGTGAAAAATCATAGAGGCCAAAGTTAAAAACCAAGAATATCTCTCCCTCCTCAATTTCGTGTGTTTGTGAAGAATTTGTATCTATCTTCAAAAATAGTAATGGTGTCTAGGTTTTGTAGAAAGGAATGAATAATGGGTAGCCATTATTACAACCTCAAATTGTGAGCATATCAAGGTAGACTTAAAAAAATCTCTCTTATTCATTTTCAAACTTAAAAAAATCTCTCTTATTCATTTTCAAATCCCTGGTATTTTGTTATTGGTAAATACTCTCTCTTTCTCTCTCTCTAAATCTTTCACAATTTATCTCTATATGCCCATGTAATGATTCTTTAGGTATGGGTTTTGAATCATGATTTTAGGGATGTAGAATGTTTGTATTTGTGATTGCCAAGAATATAAATGTCTTTAAAAAATTGTTTGTGAAGATTTTTTTGAGAATAGATTATGTGAAAATGATATTTTTGGAGAATGTGTGGTTAAAAAGTCAGAAAACATTATGGATGTGTGTATAAAATTATTTTATTGGGAGAGTTTGTGGAAAAATGAATTTTAAAGAATCTGCATTGATCAAGGACTTCGTGCATTTGTGGCTTCTTTTTCGAATATATTGTATGTTTAAAAGCGCAAAAAAAATAAAAAAAATAAAATCACAAGAGTCAAATTATCATCGTTAAGATAAAGTCCCTGTTTGGTTTCGATAAAATCAAATTTTAAGTAAATTTTAATAAAAGTTAATTTTAATAAATTTTTAGTAAATTTTAATATGGTTAAAAAGTCAGAAAACATTATGAATGTATGTATAAAATTATTTTATTGGGAGAGAGTGTGGAAAAATGAATTTTAAAGAATCTGCATTGAACAAGGACTTCGTGCATTTGTGGCTTCTTTTTCGAATATATTGTATGTTTATTAGCATTATTTGCTTTGATCAAATTGTATGTATATACACAATAATAGATATGTTAGCACAATATTTGCAGATCATGGAGAGTCCTATCTATATTACTTTAGATTTATGGGTTTTGTTGATATGGTACATATTGGTTGTTTATATATTTTTTATTAGATTTGTTATTTCCCATTGTAATGATTTTATGCCTACTTTCACATATTCTTCTGGTTAAATCCATTGCTTTGCTAGGTAACAAATAGAAAAGGTTTGAGATCTCTGATGAAGAAAGTTGGATTATTTTCGCATTTTCTTTCGACTCAATCAATTGCTTTGTTAGGACACAAATAATAGATCAAATGAATTCAGATATCTGTTAACAGTAAGTACAACAAACAAAGGGCTTTCATTTGGTTCATTCATTATTTTCGATATCATTTCAGGAACGAGAATCGATTCCATGTTTATGTGGGTCTAGTAATTAGTTATTACTGGAAGAAAGAAGGAATACACGTATCATATATACATCTATTTTATTTATTTGGATGTATATTTCCATGATTTGTAGATGGCTAAGTGTTGGAATAATGTCTACGTTCCGAAGCAGAAATATTATATATTCTTGACGCGAAGTTTTTTTTGTTTTGTTTCTTGGTAAATATAGGCATTCTACAAGTTCATAATTTATGGGAGTTCATAAATATATCTGTCTTGTGAATACTGCTACTTGTACCAAGTTGGTTAACAAAGTTTGTTAACAAAGTGAGGTGTAGGGTTGAGATTTTGTAAATGGATGGTTGAGATTTATTAAGAAAAACAATATTTTAGATTTTGTCTTTTTATATGTGTTTTGTCTATTATGCCCTTGATTGTATATTATAACTATTTTCCGTCTTTAAAAATTGGTATCAGAGCCTAGTAATGAAACTGAAGAAAATAACAAAATTAAAAATGAATAGAAAAAATAAAAT
>CAIGRP010093945.1:0-53725 GCA_903798385.1 Fraxinus cuspidata | reverse complement strand
TTGTGGAATTCATCAAATGTATTAACTCTATCACAGTTTCTATCTAAACACAATGTAGATCCTTTGTGGGAATTGAATATTGTTTTAATTTTCGCTGTACGTGATTGATTCGGTTCCCAACATTCTCAACATACACTAGTTCACCTATTTTTTATTTACCAATTGATCAAGAACATACATAAACTCTACATCATATGTTGTATCAAAATTGTCCAAATTTCGAAATAGTTAACACAATTGTCATACCGGTGAATAAAAACGATTTAGATCCTTTTCTACTCAAATTTCTTAACTTTAATATAGTTGTTTTCATATCCATATCCCATTAGACCAAATCAATCATGATCACCGACAATATATGTTGCATCTTTTCTATCGCAAATGTATAATATTGAACAAGCAATACAATGGATTTTTAAGTCCAGATGAATGCTCCCACATAGGCTATTATTTATTCCTAATTTAATATTTCTACTTCTATTTGACGAAAAATAATGATGATTTGGTGATTGTTGATCAAAATTATACTAACTAGCTTGATGTGATCGAACGCACATAAAAATTGAATTAGGTTTCTAAGTATGAAAGATATATTAGGCACACAATTTCATTTATCAATTACCTTTAACTTTCTAATCAACATTCTTAACTTGATGTAGTGTTCGGTAGAATTCTTCTAATGTATTCAGTTTACTTCTCCTGAGTTCAAAATGATTTTATTTAAAAGTCAATCTCATATTTTTATGTGAATTAGGATACACCTAAGTTAAATGCCTTAGATTTCTAAGAATCCATATAAAGATCACATTACCTAGAAAACGTATCTCTACACTTTATACTAATTCTTGGATTTTATGATGTGGTCTAAACCTATAACTCACCTCTTGACTTGTTATAAAATCGCAAAATTATTAGATTATTGGCCATGTAATTCAAGCATTAAGCAATATAATTAAAATCAACACACATGAATTTGGGAATTGGAATATTGAAAATTGAATTAAAATGGTCTCAATAAATTATATGTTCGCCCTAACAAAAAGATTAGCTACTCATACTATATGAAGAAAAATAAAGAATAATTATTGAGTGCTTCATTGAGTTTTGAAGTAAGATGTAGAGAATTTGATGAATTTTGCACCAAGATTTTCTTCTTGTCGCAAATTTTCGTTCCAAACCCTACTTCTTGCTTTTCTTCCTTGTGTTTTTCTAATTCTCGGGTGTGTAGAATCCTTTTCTTATCTGATTGAAGTCTTTATATAGTATTACATCTTATAAGTCACCCATAAAAGATAAACTTGAAAAAGTGCAAAATAAAATAAAATAAAAAATCTTGAAAACTGCCCAACCGAACCTGTCCGTGAGTAGCAAACTCAGTGGCCACCTGCTGGACACATTGAAATTCATCGGCCGTAGATCAGCAGCAGGTTTGCAACCCGCAGTACAACAGCGGCCCATTTCACTTTTATTGTCTTTTGGTCTTCCAACTTTTTGAAACTTCCATTTTGGTCCCCCAAACTTTTTACTTGTCAATATTTCATCCTTAATCTCATGAATTCATCCAATTGCATCCTAAACATCTTCCAATTTAATTTATTTCAATCCCAGATGATCTTTAAGTGTCCAAATTAATCTCCAATTCGGCTCAAAATCACCACTTTTTGCATCAATTGCACTAAACCTCAATATTTTCCTACAAATCGCATAATTTCACATAATTAAGTAATAATCTGCTCAAATTAATCATAATTTATCAAGATTAAAAGCATAAATAGGTGCGTAAAACACACTTATCAATATTCTAAAGTAACAAATATGGAATGAAGTCTTGAGAAATAATCAAAAGTCATAAGGATATATTAAATAAAGTTATATATACCTTAGGGGGTCACACAGAGAAGAAACGAGGTTCCAACGTTTCATTTTTCATCATTCGTCAAAGCATACATGGTATAATACACATCCTACGGCGTTTTCCCCTTTTCTTAGTGTATATGTTATATTCTACAAATAAATACACCGCACACATCTCAATTCAAGCATTTCTCAATGTCTAATTTGAGTTACCCTTATATTTATTCCTCTAGAAAATCTCAATCAAAAACACAATCTAGCAACTAAAACAGGTCCAATGGATAATGGAATCCATTTCGATTAGTTATAGTAATCTCATCTTGATTTTTCATCCAAGCGATTAGACAATGTATGCAACCTAAAATCTCAGCACATTCTAAAATGCCCCAGACACTTAGTCATGTGGATGAGCCAATATATACCTTTTCCACATAGTTTTCATGTGTGCATGCAAGCTACTCATAAGTAATCACAATGAAGAATGAACTCAAAAATATTTGTTCGTTGAATGTCATTTAAAAGTTTAAAAGATACATTACTAAATTTTATACAATCCTAGAGATTTAACATACGTAACAAGTCATCTCTAGGTATCATTTGAGTAAGCGGATTAGCTACCATATAATGAATACAAATGTACTGCAAAGTCTATTATTTCTTTACTATGACGTCTCGTACAAAACTTTATTTTGTATTAATATGTTTTGTTATGATATTTGGGATCCTTAATATATGCATTAGAAGCTTGAATAACATAATTAATCAATATAGTCTTACATCTCATTAATGGTTTTTAGTTGCCGAAATAGTCTCCTTAACCAAACAGCTTCTTGCACTAGTGAAACACATGCCACATATTTTGCTTCCATTGTAATTAATGTATGCTACTTACTAGTCGATGAGATGATGCTATATTAAGAAAGAATTCAAATCTTGAAGTAGATTTGTGCTCATCTAGGTATTTATCGCAGCCAGTATCTATGTATCCATTTGAGATGGTGAGACACATCCTAAAAGAAAGACCCAAACTTCTGAAATAGTCTCCTTAACCAAACAGCTTCTTGTACTAGTGAAACACATGCCACATATTTTGCTTCCATTGCAATTAATGTATGCTACTTACTAGTCCATGAGATGATGCTATATTAAGTAAGAATTCAAGTCTTGAAGTTGATTTGCGCTCATCTAGGTATCTATGGCAGCCAGTATCTATGTATCCATTTGAGATGGTGGGGACACATCCTAAAAGAAAGATCAAAACTTGAAATAAAATTTGGGGTGATGAAGTGTGGGAAAATAATTGATGGGGATTATTTTCATGATCTTCTTATACTAATTCTACTTTTTCATCCCAACTCATTTAAGCTTCAACTTGAAGACATAGAAAGATTGGTACGGGACAAACCTTTTAAAATATTGAGACCCAACGACGAAGGTGGAAATAATTCGAAAAAAAAAATGAAAGAAAGAGAGACAAGAGAAGAAAAAGCATCAATTTAAACTTTAGCATGGGACATTTTTCACTTTCTTGCTTGTAGTTAAGTCCTAGTTTAGTTTGGCTGTAAATAAAGGTAAGTTGGGAATTTTTATTTTTTATTTTTAGAACCATTCTCTGTGTTAACAATTGGTCGGAGCCACAAATATAAATTAAAGAATAACATGAAGTTGAAGAGACGAAGGGGACATGTGTTTTTTTCTAAAACTTGATGAATTATTGCTAATTGAGCGGATATCTACCTAATTTAGTTTGAATGATTATAAAGTATTCGAGACTAAACTCGAAGACGTTGGAAGTTTCTGCATCAAATTGAAGTATAGGCGGAAAAATGACCAAAGTTGGATTAAAACCTGAAAAAAGGAAAGGTTGCACGATAAAAGGTTGAATTGGGGACCAATTTATGAATTTGAAAGAGAAAAAATAAGCCGTTGTGATCGTATTGGATATACCTTGCGATAACAATGATGTAATTTTATTCAACCAAAAGTTTTGACCTAATTATGTAACTATAAATAGAGAGATTCATCTATCATTCAATGGACTAGGCTTTTGGGAGAGCCTAGGGATACAAGATAGATATTCTTTGCAGGATTTGAAGAACCTTTTGATACAAAGTACATTTTTAAACATAATATTAATATATCTTAATCTTGGATTTGAAGAAGAAGGAGATATCAAGGACATTGATGAATAAGCCATTGAAGAGGAGGATTTCAAGATTTCTTTTCATCTTCTTTCCGAACTTTAATTCTGGTGAAGATATATTATGATAATTTGTATTTTTGTTCATATGATGCTTGGCTAGAATTATGTTAAACCATATGTTATGAAGCTTTGATATTAAATTAGAGATGTTGACATTGGGTATTTGTTTGGTTATGAATAATTATTAGTAGTTTAATGCCTTTCAAATTATTTGGTTAATAATTGACTATTTTGGGATTTTTATTGACGTCCAGGAGAAGGTATATAAATTAAAACACATAGTAACAAAGATTGTACTTTGTAATAAGAAATAGAGACATATCACTAGCTTTCCATGATCTTATGAATTTTCTTGTGATTAATGCATCTGTACATATTCATATCTTTCATAGAGATTAATAGGCTCATTGGTGAGGATATGCTTAGTACTATATGACAAAGATGGTTGAATATAATAGGAACATTGATTTTCAAATTTTAGTAAGTGTATTCAGATAAGAAATTGATTTGAAGATTGACAAGTGTGTTTTGCACTCGAGTTTTATACCAATTGAACTTAATTGCTGGTTTAATTTTATGATTATAGAACGTTTTTAATGTGTTTGCTAGTGTTGTTTTAAAGTTGTAGTGAAGAGATGAAAAGGGAGTGTTGAAGTGTATAAACAAGAAAAAGGGGAAAATAGAAAGAAAAATGGCGCTCAAGTGCCATACAGATAGCGCCCAATCACTAGAAAAGACAAAGAAGAAAATGCAGAGAAGCAACGCCTAGGCATTGCATTATACCAAGGGAGCGGAAATTTGCAGCAAAGGTGCTACCACCATATCGCCCAGGCCCTACCTGGACAAATTAATGCATCCGAGAGCCTAGCTGCTGCGCAGTCAAAGTAAGATTTTGCTGTTTTGGGTCGTGAGAAGGCCAGAAAAAGACTCCAAACTTGACAAGCACGAGTAGGGAAGTATAAATAGACCTAAAGAGGCAAGATTTAGGGGGTTCAAAACTTTGAAAAGAGAGATACAACGAGAGATCAAAGAGCTAAATCCAAAGAAAAAATTCATCAACGGATTCAAGTTTAAAGCAAAGATTAGAAGCGGAAGAAGACCTTGGTGCAAGAGTTGATTCTTTTCTATATCTTTATTCAATTAATTCGGTGATGTACTCAAAGAAATTTATTTGTTTTTCCTTTTACATTATGCGTAACTAAACTCTAGATTAGGACAAACAATGTAGTCTTTTGTGATCCTTGATACTTTTATTCAAAAATTTCTGTGGTTTATTCTTTTATATGTATTTTGTAGGCATTCTGCAAGCTATTGAGCTATCTGACCAATTTGCATTTCCAACTTCTTAATCGATGTCTGTTGATTCTGGAAATTTGTAACGATTTGCTGGAACACCTTATCTGTCTTTTGCATATACTGGTTGAACATCTCCCCCAAACTTGGTTTTTTCTCTTGCTAGACATTATTTGGAACATTCCCGGGCTGATTATTAGACAATTTGAAGTTTGGTTGTTGTCTCCATCCTGGATTATATGTTGGTGAATATGAGAGCTATTCTGAATGAAGTTGACATGTTCCTCGGGAAAGCCCATAGACATACAATGTTCTGTCAAATGGCTAGTTCCATAATTTTCACATGGTGGACCACTCATTATTGCATTGCTCATCTCGTTTGTGATTTCTCCAATAATTCTACTTGCTTTGTCAATGCTGCTATCTATGCGTTGGTAGATGATGTGTTATCAAGTTCATACATCCCAGATGCTCTCGGCGGTACCACTCTTTCTAAAAAAACATTGAATGTGTAATGATGATGAGCTCAAATAAATCCATGCTTTCTTGTATTGATTTTCTTATGATTGATCTACCAGCAGATGAGTCCACCTGAGATTTAGACATTAGGAAACGCCTAGTGTAGAAGTGTTGTACTTGATGACCCATTGGGATTCCATGATTTGGACACTTTCACATCAGCTTCTTGAATCTGTTACATGCCTCATCATAGCTCTCTCCATCCCACTGTTGGAAAGTTTGAATTTCCAATCTGTGTTTAGCTACTTTTGTCAGTAGAAAGAATCTGTTGCAGAATTTTCAGGTAAGGTCTTCTCATGTAGTAATGCTTGCATAAGGTTCGACATCTATCAAAAAGCCAAAGGGATCATTGAAGATATGCTTGTTAAAGTTGATAAGTTCATCTGCCAGACAGATTTCATTATCTTGGACATGGAAAATGATTCAAACATTCATCTAATCTTGGGAACACCATTCTTGGCTACTGGGCGAGCTCTAATTGATGTCTATGAAAGAAAAAATATTCTTCAAATGGACAATGAACAAGTCATTTTCAACATGTTCAAAGCAATGAACACCCATTGACTTCAGATACTTGCTGCCAGGTGGATGTTCTTGATGAGCTTGTGGCCGATACATTTAATGCAAGACATCCAAAATTTTACGTGAAGCAGACTACACACAATTAGAGGGAGCAAAGTCAGACAGAACGAAATGTTCTGTAAGTTTGGCTGAACAACCAATTGGACAGAGACATTGGCAATATGAGTCTCTTAGTTGCAATCCTATTCCACCAATACTTTCAGTGGAGAAAGCCCCGACTCAGGAGTTAAAACCCTTACCATCCCATCTCCGTAATGCATATTTAGGGGAGTCTACAACTTTTCCAGTGATCATTGCTAATGCCATGACAGAAGAAGAGGAAAATAAGTTATTGGGGGTACTTCGGAAGCATAAGACTGCAATTGGATGGACTATAACTGATATTCGAGGAATCAGTCCTACTCTTCTTGATGGATGACGAGTCTATGCCATATGTGGAGGGGCAGTGCAAAATAAATCCAACTCTAAAGGAAGTAATAAGAAAATAAGTGCTGAAATTGCTCGATGCAGGAATTATCTACCACATTTCAGACAGTTCTTGGGTGAGTCTCGTACATGTTGTGCCTAAAAATAGTGGAATTACAGTAGAGAAGAACGAGAAAAATGAACTAATACCAACACGGTTAGTAACGAGATGGAGAGTGTGTATAGATTATAGAAAGCTTAATAATGCCACTAGAAAAGATCATTTCCCATTGTCCTTTATCGATTTAATGTTGGAATGGTTAGTAGGTCATTCTCATTGTTCTTTTTTGGATGGATACTCAGGGTATAATTAGATGGTAATTACTTTAGAAGACTAAGAGAAAAAAACCTTTACATGTCCCTATGATACTTTTGCTTTTAGAAGAATACCCTTTGGTCCGTGCAACACACCTGAGTAGGAATTAGTTAATTTCATAATTGAATAGGTTGAAATAGTGGACCATAGATGCTAAACCCTAAATTTTACATTATTGGATCAAATTTAGAATAATTTGGAGGGATTTCATTATTGTAGGAAGATGTTGAGATAAATAAGGATTCTATGAGTGAAATTAAAAATCTTGTGTGGATTGTTTAAGATTAATAGGATGCAATTGGGTGAAAATCTTAAATTAGAGGTCGTTTTACTTAAATTTGTGTTAAATAAGGGACATTGCACTAATCAATATATAAAAAATTTTTTATTAGAAAATTTCTCTTCGTAGCCTTTATGACTAGAGCAATTAAGCATGCAAGGGTCTTTAAAACCTGGTGCCCTATGGTCATCTGATTTGGGATTCATTAGTTGCAAGCTTGTTACATGGGTTATTTAGAAAGTTTAAGGGAGAGAATGCTTCAAATAAAGAAAAAGTTTATCCTAAAATAAAAAATTCAGAAAAAGCGGGTGAATGGAATAGAAGACGCTCCAAATGCCTTGGTGAAGTCCCAAACACTTGTTTAAGAAAGTTTGNCATGGGTTATTTAGAAAGTTTAAGGGAGAGAATGCTTCAAATAAAGAAAAAGTTTATCCTAAAATAAAAAATTCAGAAAAAGCGGGTGAATGGAATAGAAGACGCTCCAAATGCCTTGGTGAAGTCCCAAACACTTGTTTAAGAAAGTTTGACTTTTGATAAGAGATGTTAGCCTAGTTAAGTCCTAAAGATTGAAGCAATCAAACTTAATGGTGAATCCTTGTTTATTGAAATGTTGAACTGCGATTGGTGAAGATAGTAAAAAAATTCAACTTTAGTTCACATACTGGAAAAGAGTGAAAATAATAAGTTTGGAGGTGTGAATCTTACGAGTGATGAAAGAACATATTTAACCATGAGGGTTGGGAATTGAAACAACTTATGAAATCATAATGCTATGCTTAATTCTTCAAACACACACACAAATCGATTGTACAATGGAAAAGTTGATTTTAATTTTTGTATTGTGATTTTGAAGTTGTGTTATGATTTCAATCTAGAGATAAAAATCCAGGTTACCTAGCTAAATCTTGTTGCTTTACTTGATTGATTGGCCACAAATTAGGTAATTAGCATGACATGTTTATGTATTTGTTAGGTATTAGTTTTTTTTAAGACAAACAAAGATTCAAGTTTGGGGGTATGATAAGTGCAGTTTCTACACTTATTTGATGCCCTAAATGATGATATTTTATTGTCCTTTCGATAAATGTCTACCTAATTTATGTTATATTACATCTTTGTAGGTAAAACTTTATGTTTGATGAAGAATTAGAGAAAAGAAGTGAAAATTGACGAAAAAGGGCAAGATCCAAAGTTTAGGGACTAAAGTGAAAATACTCAGAAGTTGTGCTGAAACTCACGATGAAGATTCAATGATGTTAGGAGTCAAATGGATGCAATTAGAAATCAAAAGGAGTGAAATATGGCCAAAATATTTTTACAAATCATCTTTCAACAATACAAGGATGTTCCAAATTTTCAGTTGAAGATTGAGACCTATTTTTGGTCTAATAAACATTCGAATTGAAAAACATCTATTTCAAGAAAAGTTTTACCCCTTTAAGTTACCTTTCCAATTCAATTTGAATCGCCTTAATCTGACATATGGAGAAAAGGTTATGACAAAAATATTGAATCGGACGCAGAATTTGAAATAAGGACTCAGCGCCCAGGTGCTACAGAGCTGCTCATTTTCAGCAATGCAGTGCCTAAGAGCTGCAACTATAGCGCTTAGGTGTTGCTTCAAAGGTCATCGCGGCGCCTAGGCATTGCGTTGCAAATTTTAGGGTTATGTTGTTTTGGCCCGCGAAAAGCCTAGAAAGACTCTAATTTTTGAAAAACCGTGTAGAGGAGTATAAATAGAAGAAATGGAAAAATTTTAGGGGTTCCACACATTGAAAAAATAAAGATACAACTAGAGATTAAGAGAACGAATTGAAGGGAGGAAAACATTAAGGAATTCAAGCTTTGAAACATTGATTGGAAGGATAAGAAGACGATCTTGGTGTAAGCTTTATTTCTTTTTCTACATCTATATTCAAAATCCGGTGATGTACTCAATATCAACTTTTAGTTTTTCTTCTCCATTTATTATGAATAACTAAACTTTATGTTAGGATGAATGATTTAATCTACTTGAAACCCTTTATATCTTTTATTCAAGATTCTTGGTATTTTATTGTTCAAATGTTGATTTTATCATGAGTTTAATGCATTAAATTACTTGATCACTAATTTGATAACTTCGTAAATCTTTTACGAATTGAGAGGTGAATTTGAGATTTAGAACATATAGTAGCATCCGATAATTAGTGTACCGTGTAGAGATACATATACTAAATATTGCGATCATACATGAATTCTTAGAACTAATATTTCGTTTAACTAAAGTAGATTCATATAGAGATATGTGATTGAAATAGTTAAATAGACTCAATGAGAACTCGAGAGGGGTAAATTGAATATCATAGAAGAATTCTATCGAACACAATATTAGGCTCTTGAATCTTGAATTATGACTTAAAGGTGATCAATATGTGAAATTGTTCGTCCCTAACTTCCATAAATTATTTAAAATCTCAACAAATCGTTGTGTGCATTTTAATTAAGTTAAACTGTTTAAATTAAAAAAAAAATCATATACACACATAAATCTTTGTTTACTTTCAACAAATAGGAGTTAAAAATATCTAATTAAGTTCTAAAGGATAGTCCTCGTGGGAACGATAATCCGGACTCAAAAGTCCACTATATATATTAAAAAAGAAGCTTATGAAACTACATCAATTTACAAAGAAATGACAAAGTAGTGGCATGACAAAAACATTCGACAACCTATTTTCAGCATAGGGGATCAAATACTCTTGTATAACTCTAGATTTAAGATGTTCACAGGAAAATTGAAATCAAGATGGTCTGGGCTGTATCCCATGTGTTTTCTTACGGTACAGTCGAATTACACCACCCAACAAAGGGAATTCTCAAGATTAATGGACAATGCATCAAACATTATGTCGAGGATTTTCCCACCGCTAAAGAGAGCATTGAACTAGCTATACAGAAATAATCACAGCACTGAGTGTAGCTAATGAATTTAAAGAAACGCTTCTTGAGAGGCAACCCAATCTCTTTCCGTTTTCATTACTTAGTTCTGGTTATATCATTCGTTGTTTATAATTATTATCTTATTTGTAACAGTCTCGTTATATTGTAGGACAGGCTGCAAGTCCGGGGGTGCAAACAAGAGTGAAGGAAGATTGACACCCAAATCATCAAGAATGAGAGGATGATAAAGTCATGAGTGACAAATTCGAGGTAACAGTATCACCCATAGTATTGTAAAAAACTTAATTAAAAAACACAGCGCCCAAGCGCTGTTTCATTGCATTTTTCAAAAAAAAAAAAAAAACCATCCATTCTCTATTACTAAATCACTATATAACAGTCAAACCCTACCTTACCCATTTATACTTTTACCCTCACTTTCCCCTAACCTATTCCCCTTAGTTTTTCTCTCTAAATTTTCTTTTCTCTTCTTCCCCATTCTTCATGGTTTCACCAAAAATCACACATATCGCATTTTCCATTTACCACAATGGGATCGAGTTAATTTAGTTGCAAGTGGTGATTTCATTCATTCTCATTCCTCCAAGCTAGGGGTTTTAAGGTAAATTTTCTACTTTTCTTTTTCAAATTATATGAATGAGTATGGGACTCGAATACTTGTGGAGTAATGGGTTTGTTAGTGACGATGTGATGATTTGGTTTTTGATTATAGCATTTACCATTGCCAAATTGAGGGACTTTTGTGTTGCCCCCAAAGTGTTTGATAAATTACCCACGTGAACATCCATGTCTACTTACGGATACCCAAGTCCTTGAATTGTTTTCTCTATATGTGGGATTGTTTTTGGTGATGCCATTTGTGGACATTGTCTTGCTAACTACCTATATCTATTTGCTCACCATCACACACTATGTCTCATGGCACTTTTCTTGCGGGAGGACTCTATAAATTTTGGTGCTTGAAATGCTGAATAAACTAATGTAGTTTTAGAGTTGTGTTTTATCGTCCTTGTCTATTTTTTACCTGTGTTGCTAAGATTTTTCCTCTTATTGTTTCACATAGGTACCATGTCGCCTAAAAAAAGATTAAAAGTCGTAGCTTCTTCTTCCAGCTTCTGAAACGAGTAAGTTCATTAGTTCCGAGGCCTCTGAAAAATATAACAACATGGTTGTGCACAAGAACTGTATATCGGAACGGAAATTTGAGAACTACATGAAGGAACAAATTGAGCAATGCAACTAGGAAACCTTTGCCAAGCAGCCACAACCAGCTTTAATCCTTGTTGTTAGAGAAGCCAATGCAAAGGAATACAGAGATTTTTGGGTATTTGTGCGGGCTATTTAGATTGACTCCTGCTTCACACAGTCGAGAATATTCATCCTCCTCAATGTCTGGCAAATTATAGAGCCGATTGATGGAGGTTTTATCAAATGGTACCCATTTGCCCTGCACAAATACCCGAAAATCCCTGTGTTCCTTTGCATTGGCTTCTCTAACAATAGGGATTAAAGCTAGTCATGGCTGCTTGGCAAAGGTTTCCCAGTCGTGCTATTCAATTTGTCCCTTCATGTAGTTCTCAAATCCCCTTTCTGATATACAGTTCTTGTGCACAACCATTTTGTTATATCTTTCAGAGGCCTAAGCACTAATGAACTTACTCTTGTCAAAGAAGTTGGAAGAGAAAGTTGTGCTTTTGATCCTTTTTTAGGCGGCATTGTTCCTATTTGAAACAATAAGAGGAAAACTCTTAGCAACACTGGTAAAAAATAGACAAGGATGATAAAACACGACTCAAAAACTACATTAATTTATTCAGCATTTCAAGCACCAAAACGTATAGAGTCCTTTCGGAAGAAAAGTACCATGAGACATAGCATAGTGTGTGATTGTGAGCAAATAGATATATGTAGTTAGCAAGACAATGTCCACAAATGGTATCACTAAAAACAATCCCACATATAGATAAAACAATTCAAGGACTTGGGTATCCGTAAGTAGACATGAATGTTCACATGGGCAATTTATCAAATACCTTGGGGACAACACAAATGTCCGTAATGCTATAATCAAAAACCAAATCATCTTATCATCACAAACAAACTTATTACTCCACAAGTATTTGAGTCCCATACTCCACATTCTAACAATTTGAAAAAAATATGTAAGGAAGAAAAGTAGAAAATTTACCTATAAACCCCTAGCTTGGAGGAATGAGAATGAATTAAATCACTACTTGCAACTAAATTAACTTGATCCCTTTGTGGTAAATGGAAAATACGATATGTGTGATTTTTGGTGAAACCGTGAAGCATGGGGAAGAAGAGAAAAAAAATTTAGAGAGAAAAACTAAGGGGAATAGGTTGGAGGAAAGGATGGGTGAAAATATAATTGGGTATGGTATTCGAGAAGAAGGATGCTAAAGCTAGGTTGATTCGATGGGTTCTGTTACTACAAGAGCTCAACATTGAAATTCGTGATAAGAAAGGGACAAAAAACCGGGAAGCGGATCACTTATCGAGCTAGACTAGGCGGAAGAGTTTGACAATTTGGATATAAATGAAATTTTTTCTGATGAGCAACTTCTACAGTTGGAAAAATTGGTATGCAGCCATTGTTAATTACTTAGCAAGTGGGCATGTGGATCCAGACTTCACTTATTTGCAGAAGAAAAAACTTCTCCACGAGGCAAAATTCTATTATAGGGATGATCCACATTTATACAGAAGAGGGGCAGATCAGATTATCAGAAGATGTGTGCCAGAGGATGAGATGAAACCAATACTTTCCAGGGTTCATGCTTCGGCATATCGAGGGCACTTTGGCCCGACTAAAATTGCTGCGAAGGTACTTCAAAGCGGTTTCTATTGGTCAATGTTATTTAAGGACTATCACAGTTTCTATAAATCTTGTGATAAGTGTCAATGAACAGGTAATATTTCTTCTCGTCACGAGATGCCATTAAACATTATTTTGGAGGTAGAGGTATTCGATGTTTGGGGCATTGATTTTATGGGACTTTTTCTATCGTCCTATAACAATCGATATATCTTAGTGACAGTAGATTATATCTCCAAATGGGTAAAAGTAAAGGCGTTACCCACCAATGATTCAAGGGTAGTGGTGGATTTCAAAAGGAAAAATATCTTCAATCGCTATGGATCTCCAAGAGCCATAATCAGTGATGGTGGAACTCACTTCCGGAATCGGTTATTCTAGGTAGTACTTGCTAAATATGGAATAAACATCAAATTTCCACACCTTATCACACTCAGACAAGTGGACAGGTTGAAACATCCAATAGATAGTTGAAAAGGATTTTGGAACTCACGGTGAATGCATCTCGAAAAGATTGTTCCAAAACATTGGACGATACTTTGTGGGCCTATCGCACCGCGTACAAGATGCCAATTGGAATGTCACCTTACTGAATAATATCACTTAACACACATCCACAAACATTCAATTTGGGTAATTGTGTTGTTTTGGTTTCTGTTGCTGTGTCGTGCATTTGATGCCTCCTATGTGTTTGATGCATTGTCATGGTTTTGGAATTGTGTGCTCATTTTCCTGGATGTCATCTAACTTATATTAGCATACTAAAGAGCATCTTGGCTAGGTTTGGTGCTTTGCTATATTTCTCCCGTTGTATTCATCACTTCCTATGCTAATGTGTTACCCTTTTCTATACATGTACATGTTCAATGCTTTCTAAAAAGAAATCTAAAGCTGATGCCTCCTCTTCCAGCTCCTTTGATAGGAGTATGTTCATTAGTGCTGAGGCCTTAGAAAGATATAACAACATGGTTGTGAACAAGAATAGTATATCAGAAAGGGGATTTGAGAACTACATGAAGGAACAAATTGAACTACGCAAATGAGAAACCTTTGCCAAGCAGCCATGACCAGCTTTAATCATTAATGTTAGAGAATTCTATTCTAATGCAAAGGAACAAAAAAAGGTTAGAGTAGGGTTTTACTGTTTTGGGCCGTGAAAAGGCTAGAAAAAGACTCCAAACTTGCCAAACACGAGAGATATAAAGAGACCTAAAGAGGCATGCTTTAGGGGTTCAAAACATTGAAAAGAGAGATATAACGAGAGATCGAAGAGCTAAATCCAAAGAAGAAATTCATCACCGATTCAAGTTTAAAGTAAAGATTGGAAGCGGAAGAAGACCTTGGTGCAAGAGTTGATTCTTTTCTATATCTTTATTCAATTAATCCGATGATGTACTCAAAGACATTTATTTGTTTTTTCTTTTACATTATACGTAACTAAACTCTAGATTAGGGTAAACACTATAGTCTTTTGTGATCTTGATTCTTTTATTCAAAAAATTCTGTGGTTTATTCTTTTATGTGTTGATTTTCTTATGAGCTTAATGCTTTGAATTATCTGGCCAATAATTTGATGAGTACTTGATTTTCTTACGAATCAAGAGGTGAGTTTGAAGTTTAGACCGTATAATACAATTCGATAAAGTAGTGTAACATGTAGAGATACATATACTAATTATTACGATCGTAATAGGAATTATTAGAACTATATTTCGTTTAACTAAGGGTAATTTGCATAGATATATGGAATTAAATTAGTTAAATAGGCTCAATGAGAACTTGAAAGTGGTAAATTGAATATAATAGAAGAATTCGACCGAACACTACCTTAAGTTAAAATCTCGAATTAAGAATTAAGGTGATCATTAGATGAACTTGTTTTGCCCTAATATTCATTACGTATTTGAATCTTTTATCGATCATTGTTCACAATCTTCTTTACTTTCCATTAGTTTAAGGTAGTTAATTCACAAAAAAAAAAAAAATTCACAACTTTTACCATTCTTTATTTGTCTTTTTATCAAATAAGAGTTAGGAAAAGCGGATGAAGTCAGAAATATAGTCCTCGTGAGAATGATATCCGGACTCAAATGTCCATTTTACTAATTATGATATCTTACACTTGCGATAAAAAAAATGCAACAAAGATGGAAAAATGTAGGAGGATTTGAAATCTTAGTGCTTGACATTAATTAAGTTTCATTACCTTTTCCTATTAGTTAAAGTTAGATATTTAGATTAGTTATATGTTTAGGTTGTTAATATAAATCATTCATGAAATATTTCTGTACGATTAAAGTTTGAATTAATAAAAACTAACTGAATACTTAGTGCTTGTGGAAATAATAAATCTAGACTCCATAATCACTTTTTTACTTGTTCAGGATTTAGTCCACTTGTGTGATGTTAGAGGAATAATTTTTTGGTGCCATTGTTGGGGACTATAGTTATTTTTTATAATTTTTTCCTTAATTCTAACTTAAACGGAATGTTTTTATTTGTTCTATTTTTTAGTTGACCTAATTATTTTTCTTGGTTCGTTGATAGAGAACCGAAAGATACAAGAGACTAGCAATACTATGAGATCACAGACCCAGAAATTGATATAGACAACATGCCTATGGGGGATCTCTTTGTGCTGCAACAATTCATGATGTTGATGAGGATGACTTGGTCTTGGGAGTACTATGGGGATTATCAGGTTTCAAAGTACATGAACAGAAGAAAAGGATGATTCATATACTGAAATTGATGAAAACATCATGCCTTTTGGGATTTCCTTATCGTTCAACTGAGAGGAAACATCAACTAAAGAAGAAGAGCTTGTAGAGGGCCAGGGTATAATCATGATGGAGCTAAAGGAATCAAATGCATTCAATGAAGTCGGAGGATTCTATGCTAATTCCATTTTTATTATATGTTATGAAATTGATTATGATTGCAGCCAATGAAGCAGTTGAAATCTTCATAGTTGAGTTTGAGTTGGGTAAAGTAGGCAAGTCATATCTTGTTGAAAAGGGAAAAGTAAAAGCTTGGAGGACTATGAAGTTTGGTGCAAAGGCAACCTACGCAAACTAAGCAAGACCTCCAAAATCATATTTAAAGTTTCGTGAATACATTGTTGCAAAAAATGGAGCCGAAGACTTTAAGTTGAGCCCTTAATGGGAGGTAACCCATTTTCCTATATATATTTTAGCGTGCATGTTAGTACTTAGAAACATTAAGTTATTTTCTAGCTTTTATTTTCCAATGTTTTATAATTAGGTTAGTATTCCTGGCATCATAATGATGTTGAAATTTTTTTATGTCATCCATTTCCAATTAGAGTTAACGCGCAAGTGATTTTATTGATAACTCATTTTCCTTACCTTTCCAGATCTGATTGAAATATTCTACAGAATGAGCTAAGGAAAGGAAACGAACAGAGAAGATCAAGTGCTAAAGGGGAGCATCGTCATTATGACAAGTAACATTCTTTAAGCTTATTTTATTGTCACTTTGAGGACAATTTCTATTTCAAGTTTGGGTGTGACTTGTTATTTCTATTTTATTTGAAAGATTGTTTGTGTAATATGCCATAAAATTGAAAATTAATATATATTTTTTTTAATTTGGAAACAATGGAAATTATTTCCTTGCTTTAATTTTAATTGTGTGAGTTAAATAGCCTTTTCGACTAATGATGATACAAATGGAATTTCTTTTGATTTAAAAATTGTAACTAGGTTTCGCCTCTTTTATTATTTTGAAACTTTGTTTGTGAGATTTGATACACTTAGAGAAAAATAATCATTATAGTATTCTTATATCATTGAAGTGGTTTAATGAATAGAATAAGTTGAATGAGTTTGAATGTAGTTTGTTAATATCAAAATAGTACTATAAATCACAATTCCTTGGCCTTTTGAAATAATATTTTGGGAGTGGTTAATTCAGTGTTAGAAACTATTTAGATAGGTGTTAATTTCATACACGTTAAACATTTATGTGGAGTATTTTAGCTAATGAGTCGAACCTATAAACGTGATTTAGCATTGGACACTTGACTCCAGAGTTGGATTTTTAATGATGGTTATTAGGCTAGTTGAAGTTTGAAGGTTGAGACATTCAAATTTGAAGAAAATAATTAGAAACCAAGATAGTAACTTCCATTGGTTAAACCTAAACCATATTGAGCAGGAAATGAATAAAAGTTGTCAATTCAACCATTAGAATAAAAATACTCTTGGCGAGTGATTGAAGAAAATTTATGGGGATGTATATTCCGCGAGAGAGAAAGGAAATAATTATTGAGGATCAAGAAATAACCAACCTAAAAGTGTGTGGTGATTAAATTGACTATGCGCACACACATTGATGAACACCGAATAAGTGAAAATTTATTTTGTTAGCATTATTTATGAGTCTTTTTATGAATTGCCAAACAATTTCAATACTTGAGGCGAATATGATAAGTTGTCTAATGTATTGATGTCTATGTTTGTTTCTGTGTATATTATATATATAATCTTGCTCAGGACGAACAAAAGTTTAAGTTTTTGGGTTAATTGATAAGATTGTTTTACACGTTATCCGTACGTCTAAACTTGAAGAATTGTAGCAACCAAAAAATTTAATATTTTAAAGTGATAGTTTTTCCTAGATTCTTCTAAAGAAAAAAATTGCGTCGTTGCAATTTTACCCCAATTTACGTGCTTTAAAAGGTCATGTAATTAAGTATGCTAACTTACTCTAATCTTTGTTATCTATGTGTTTGCCTTTACAAATATTTCGTGACAAATTATAGTAAAAATTTAAATTATTTTTTGTTGGCTAATCACATTAGAGTTAGTATTCACATAAGTCATGATTCAATTCAGATTTATAGTTTTTATCGAATGCTCCATATCGCAAGAGTAATTATAAAATTATTGAAGTTGTGAGAATCACTATATTGATACTAAGCTCATTTTGGTAGCTTATAATTAATAGTGCATTTTTTACTTGAGAAGAAGTTATTAGAATAAGGACAACCAAGTTAGGGCAAATAATAGAAAAACTATTATTTTGGAATTTATGAGGAATTTCATTCAGTTGTTAATGAATTTGGCCAGTGGGATTAACGTGTGTGTTTGGGACTATCCAATTATCACTTTAGTTAATTTTTCTAATTATTCTAATCCCATCAAAATCTCTAATGGAAGAGTTTGAATTAATGGTTAGTTATCATCATATTTAGTTGTATTAGGATAAACAATCTCAAAATCGTATAGGACCTATACTATTAAAATTCCTCTTACACTGTCCTTAATCACTTCCACAGTTTATTGTTCCATTCATTTTTCCTTCGATAACGCAGAAACAAAGATATATACACATAGATCAAATAGTTCACGAATTACATTTCAAGTGAAGGAGAAACACATGCTGTTCATAAGATTTGTTTCAAAAGAGGTAGACTATGACCCCTATTTTATTTCAATTCATATTATGTTCGAGCATGTATAAATGTGATTATATGATATATGTTATATGTTACTCCTACTTGGGGTTTAAATATGAACCAATGGCGTAGTAGTGCACTAGTGTGTTTTACACACTTAGTTAGGGCATAAAATAGATACAATTGTTATTAAATATATCGAAATATGGCTTAATTCTATATAAATTATGTTTTGTAGGATAATATTGATGAACATGGTGGAATTTAGGGAAAAGAAGAAGCGAAAAAGGACTAAAATGGAAGAAAATCAAAGTTCAGGGACCAAAGTGTAAATAGTTGAAAGATGACCTTGAAGAAGAAACAAAGATGTGAAAGAGTCGAAAACCAATTGAGCAAAGGAATGAAGTGTTGGAAGAAGAAGAAATAAGAAAATAGATCAAGAAACGAGAAAATGGAGTTCGGGGACTAAAATGCAACATTTGGATTTTAATCTACACTATGCGTTCGCATAGTGTAAAATGCCATGCGATCACATGGTTAGCTTCAGGGAATTCAGGGCTGGGTTTCATTGAACTATACATGTGTTTGTAATATGCTATAGCATACTACATTGTTGGAGAAACAAATTTGGTTTCCTTATTTGATTCCAACTCTTATAAAAATAAACTTTGGGGCGTCTTTTAAAGACTTAGGGTCGTCCAGAAGTAGTTACCACACATTACAACATATTCAAAAATATTTTGGGAGCATAGAAGGATACAAGAAACACGAAGAACGATTCCAAGACTAGAAGATTCAATACAAGCTTTATTTTGGTGATATCGATTCTTCAATATTTCTTTTGTTTTCTTTTTCATAACATGTTAGGCTAGTTTTCTTTTTGCTAGGAGAACGCTGAACCGTGTAATATGAATTTTTAATCTTTAGTTTTACATATTTGACATTGATAACACGTTTTTGGATATTGAATCATTTATATGATTCTATTTTCTCGACAATTAATGTGCAGGGTAGCTGTGTGAATGTGGTGGCCTATTTTATGCATTCGAAAGAAGGAAAATATATTTGACATATATAAATTGTCATATGATTTGATAGGGGATAAAAATATACTACTATATTCTTTGTGAATCTTTAAGTGTTCATAAAAATTCATACATTATTTTATGTTCGCATCAGTCATATATAGTCGGGGTTATATATGAGAATATGTTTAACATTACTTGAAAGAGATTGTTAAATAAAATAGGAACATTAATACGTCAAAATTCAATCTTATTGTCAAAATGTAGAACTATGGTTAAAAAGGATTATTGCATGGAAATTCGAGATCCTAGTTCGTTTGTCATCTATTAAACACATAATTTGCATTTAGTTTAGTCAATTTACTCATAATTGCATAAGTAGATTAATTTATTCATAATTTTATTACAAACAAACACATCATATTATTTTTGTTTCAGTTAAGATAGTGATAATTAAAATTGAACTAATCAATCTCTCTGGGACGATACTTGGACTCAAAATCCACCTTATTACTTGTTAACGAACCGTATACTTGCGATGGTTTTAATTTAAAATATATTTTATCAAACAAGTTTTTGGTGCCGCTACTGAGAGTCAAGTTTTAGTTTGATTTAATTTACTTCGATACTAATTCGAACATTTTAAGTTATTTATTTCCTTCCATTTTAGTTTATTTGAGTGTAACTATTGTTTTTTTTTCAAGTCTTGTATGCGAAGGTCACTTGACGGTGAATTGATTTCAGCTGATCCAAAAATTGAACACACTTTTCATCATAGACAAAGGGAAGAAAGATCAACACAACAAAAAGACCAAAAAGGCAAGTACAAATGGCTAATGAGCAAAACAATCCAATAGTTCAAGTCAACGAAGAAGAAGCAGTTGATTTCAGAAATATGCTTGTTGGGGATTTCATGACACCACTTATCATTCAGAGTCAATCCATTATTGTTTACCCTCCACTTGGACAGCCTAATTTCCAGATACAGACCAACGTTTTACATCTATTTCAGACTGAACATCATACACACGTCTCTCGACTCATAGATATGTGTAAACATTTTTGATATCATGGTATTTCAAATGATGCTAGTAGACTGGGGCTGTTCCCACACACTTTACATGATAAAGTATTTGAGTGGTTAGATTCTCAACTCATCGCCTGTATCAGCAGGTAGAATGATCTAACCCAAAAGTTCTGCTCAAAATTCTTTCTATCGGCTAAGATAGCAAAGTGGAAGCATGACATATCTATCTTCTGTCGAAGTAAATCAAAATATTTTGATGAAGCTTGGAACATGTTCAAGAACATGTTTCAAAAGTGTCCTCATCATGGTATTAGCAAAGGACTCCAGGTCCAATATTTCTATGCTGGATTGCTTCCATCTTTCAAAATCATTGTGAATTCTTTGTCTAACGGCTCTTTATCTACAAAGATAATTGACGAAGCTTTGAAATTATTTGAGATAGTGGCTACTACTTTAGCCATGTGGGCTTCTGAGTGAGTTGTTCAAAATAAAGCACCGAGTGTATACGAGGTGGATGCTTACTCAGCTTTGTCTGCGAAAATAGATTCATTATTTCATAAAGTGGAGAATATATCATAGACAGCCAATGCAGCACAAGCCAAGAAGCCAAGTTGTGAAGAATGTGGGATGATCATAATACAATAGATTGTCCTATTCTGGCATACGGTATAGAAAAAGTGGTTTTCACAATATGGACAACGTCAACAGAATAATCCACATTCACATACTTACAACCCAGGTTGGAGGAAATATCTAAATTTCTCTTGGGGTAATCAGAATCAGAATAGGCCAACAGTTCAACTACAGCAGTAGGGGAAGAAGTTTCAGTTGGAAGAGATATTTAAGAAATTCATGGAAAAAACAAATTAATACATGGAAGATAATAATCATTTCATGGGGAAGACTGAAACAACTCTCTAAGATCAAAGTGCTACTATGAAAAACGTGAGACTCAAGAGGTACATATGGCAATTTCTATGACTGGCAGAGCACCAGGTTCATTACCTAGCAAAACAGAAATTAACCCCAAGGAACATACCAACACAATAACAACTAGAAGTGGGTGCAATCATCGGAAATACATGAGTTAGGAAATAGTATATTCTTCACATGAAGAGCATGTAGAACAGACTGAACTGATAATAGAAGCATCTACTAAGGAGAGTTTAAAACATATGAACTTGGTATCACAGAGATACAAGGAGACAAACTTGGTATTGAACTGGGAAAAATGCCACTTCAAAACAGAGTTATTGAAACTCCTGGATGCATGTATCATCTATCCAATATCAGATAATGCAAGGATCAACCAAGTTCAAGTTGTACCGAAGAAAGATGGTATTATGGTGGTGTAGAATGAAATGAATGATTTAATTCCCACTAGGACTATTACAGGATGGATGGTTTGCATTAATTATCACAAACTCGGTGCTTCTACTCGAAAAGATCACTTTCTCCTTTCATTCATCGATCAGATGTTAGAAAGACTGGTACAACACTCTCACTACTATTTCATTGATGGATATTCTTGATATAATTAGTTCTCAGTGGCACCCGATGAGGCCAAGAAAATACCACATTCACTTACCGCTACAGTACATTTGTTTATCATAGGATCCCATTCAGTTTGTACAATGCTCTTGCTATCTTGTAGCGTTGTGTGATGACAATCTTCTCTGACATGGTGGAGAAATTCATAGAAGTCCTCATGGATGTCTTCTCTGTGTTTGGATCTTTTTTTATGAATGCTTATAGCTTCTGACCTTGGCATTACAACAACGTAAGAAAATAAACTTGGCATTGAACTGGTAAAAATGCCACATCAGAACGGAGGTATTGAAACTCCTAGATGCATGTATCGTCTTTCTAATATCATATAGTGCATGGATCAGCCCAGTTCAGCTTGTATCGAAGAAGGGTGGTATTACGGTGGTGCAAAATAAAAGGAACAAATTAATTCTCACCAAGACTGTTATAGGATGGAGGGTTTGCATTGATTACCGCAAACTCAACGTTGCTACTCGAAAGGATCACTTTCCCCTTCCATTTATCTATAAGATGTTAGAAAGACTGGTAGGGCACTCTCACTATTGTTTCCTTGATAGATATTCTGGATATAATCAGATTCCATTAGCACCGATGATTAGGAGAAGACAACCTTAACTTGTTCCTATGGTACATTTGTTGACTATGGTCAATCTTATGTTTTGATTATAACAAACAAAGTATTTTCTTGATCTATAAAACATAGGGGGAATGTTATAGCAATGTATGAATCATATGAAATATAGTATCCTTCTTATTGTAAATCATCGTTTGTTAGTCGTAGGCAAAAAGGGAGAAATTGTTGACCTATGGTCAATCTTATGTCTTGATTATAACAAACAAAGTATTTTTATATCTAATATTTGTATTCGAGTGTTCATTGTTACATATTACGAATTTGATCAAATTGGTGACAAAACAATTCATACTAAAGGACATAAAGGTGACGATGAAGAAAGCAAAAGATGGAAATCGAGCATTCTCAATCGAGCACTTGCGCCAAAACAACTGGAAACAAATTGAGCACTTGTGCCAAATTCAAAATCAACCAACTAATCGTGCACTTGTGCCAAATCAATGGAAGATATTAGAAATATATGTTTGAACTCACTTGCAAATGTAAAGTACTTTAATCCTTAAAAATGACTTATTGAAAGCTCAAGTGACGAATTTTTATGCACGATAAAAACTTACTTCGTAAAACATTTGCACAAAAAATATTTTTCAAATGTAAGAATTTTAACTTAATTTTCAATCCTACTAGCATCACTTACCTTGAAAAATCAAGTAAAAATGTCATGCAAAAGCCTACCTTGTGTCAGAAAATTAAATGGACAAACTGTAACTTTTCTCTCCATTCGAACGTCCGAATGGTGAACCAGACTGCAGTTCACCTCCAACGGTTGATTTTTCGACCGTTTTGATTTTTCATGAAGTAATGACTATTCAGTCATCCGATATTGTCGTGGTTCGACAGAGAATTTCACGTTTTCAATTGGTATACGTACCAACTCACTTTCCATTCATTATAACAACTTAAAAGCATTCAAGTGAGATTCTTTTGAGCAAAATTGCATTGATTGCTCATAACATTTATTATCAAATCATTTTGGCTGAGCAAAATTGTATTGATTTCTTATATCATTTATTATTATCAAATAATTTTAGTTTAGAAAAACTTTCGTTCAAATTAACTTTTGAAAATCATTCTACACATCAAAAGTTTTTATACCTAACACTTAAGTTTCATTCATTGCTATTTATTAAAGTGTTAGCCTATTTCTCTCTTGGTACTTAATTGTGATCATATCATTTATTAAGAGAGAATTTTTCATTTGTAAAATCAATTTTATTTAAACATATGGGTCGTGTTGAGGTCCCTTAAAACTTAACGTTGTGTAAGGATCGGTGATCCTTGTTTGTAAGTCACCGAAAGTTTTATAAAGGATTGGATTACACAAGTAGTCAATCAACATAGTGAATTTGGCCTTGCTCGTGCCGGAAAGATTGGTAACGGAGGACGTAGATCATTACGTTGGATCGACCCTCCATAAATATATCGTTTGCATTCTCTATCCTTCTTTACTTACCACTTTCATATTCGTGCTTATTATTTAAATTAATCTATCTAGTTATTACGTGCTTAATTTTATATTAATTTTTTAATAAAGTTTTAAAAACCACTTTACCCCTCTCTTGGATAGCTATTCTTGGGCTATCAATTGATATCAGAGCAAGGTGTTCATTTTAAAATTAAGATTTTACAATCTCGAGCAATGGCTAACCACAACAATCTTCAAATACTCGATGGACATTCCACAAATCGACCTCCCTTCTTTGATGGCACACATTATAATTATAGGAAAGCTAGAATGATGATTTTTATTCAATCAATAAATTATAATATTTGGGAAGTCAATATAGTCCTTATGTTCCTACCAAGATTATTCAAAATTGATGAAAAACCCGATAAACCTATTCCTATATATAGAGAGGAATATGATAAAGATGATAAAAGAAATTTGTCCTTCAATACTAGAGCCAAAAATATACTTTATTGTGCCTTAAATATAAATGAGTTTAATTGTATTAGCACATGTGACTCCTTATATGATTTATAGCATGCTTTAGAAGTCACTCATGTTGGCACTAGTAAGCTAAAAAAAAAACCAAGATTAACCTCTTGGTCAAAGAATTTTAAAATTTCTTCATGAAAAAAGAGAGACCTATTGTTGACATGATTACTCGCTTCACCGATATTGTTAGTGGCCTCAAGGGCTTTGATCGTAAATTTACTAACGGTGACCTTTAAGTAAAATGCTTAGGTCACTTTCGGAAGATTGGAGCTCATTAAGGATGTTGATAGAAAACACCAAAGATATCAACTCTTATCATTTGGATAAACTCTATGGAACTTTGATGACATACGAGCTCAACAATGCCAAAACTAAGGAGAAGACAAGGAAAAGCAAGGAAGAACCAAAAGAGCCTCATAGGTATCAAATTACTCTCAAATCGACAATTCAAGAAGGACCTACAAGATAACATATGAGTGATAAAGAGCTTGATGATCTTGTGTTTCTTGTCAAAAAATGGAGAGTCTTTCGAAATAATCAAAAGTTTCAAAAGAAAGAAGAAAATAGCGAAGAAAGAAGCAAGAAAATTGTTTGTTATGATTGTGACAAACATGGTCACAAGAGAACCGAGTGTCCAAACAAAAAGAGAAATTTCAAGAAAAAGGAATTCCAAGCAACATGGGAAGAAAGCGAAGATGATGATCGCGATAAAAATGAAAGTCAAGAATAGTTCACAAATATGTGCTTCATGGCAATCGATGATGAGGTACCGAATAAGATGTCGAGCAAATGGTTCTTGGATAGCGAGTGTTTAAAGCACATGACCGGAGATAGAACTTTACTATCAAACTTCAAAACATTGGATGGAGGTCATGTCACATTTGGAGACAATGTCAAGGGAAAAATCATCGGAATTGGAAACATTGGTAATCATCTCTCTCTTTCCGTTGAGAATGTACTAGTGGTAGATAACCTGAAACATAATTTACTTAGTATTAGTCAATTTTATGATAAATGTAACTACCCAAAATTTCACAAACGTTGGAGTGTTACGAAAAATTCAATTTCTTTATGGAACGATAAAATAATATTCTTTAAATAAAATAACTAGAATATCCATAATTTCAAACATGAAAACATAACTACAAACTAAATAACTGGTTTTGAACAAATAAAACTGACTAAAAATTTAAAAGTAAAAAAATAAACTTAATGTTTTATCTCTTTAATTCCTCTTGGAAGTCGAATCCACCATTCCGCCACTGTTCCAATCGACCCGAACTAACCTATTTGAATTTTATAAGAGTGAGTATTAAAAAAAATACCAAATATGATACATGCAGTTTCCATATACAATTATATGCAATAAAATAAACACTTCATACCACTCTTCTCTTATGGAGTACATCGGTGACCAAGTGACACACCCATCTTTGGTCATCTTAGATTCCTGTAGGATCTCATATCTTTTAATAAAGAACCCAAAGGTCCATTGATAATTCATACATATATTACTGAATATAAAAGCATAAAGAAACGTACAACTTGCACAAAAGTATCTTACATTGATTGATCGAACGAACTTTTGATAATAAAAATATACTTAGAATTTACAGCTGCTATATGATTTTGAAAATGATAAAAAATGTTTAGTGAGTGTGAAAGAGGATACTTGGCTATGGTATAGGAGATTAAGTCATGTTGGCACGGATCTTCTTTCAAAAATAATTTTGTCAAAGGTTTACCAAATTTGAAGTTTGAAAAAGATAAAATTTGCGATGCATGTCAATTTGGTAAACAAGTAAAAAGTTCATTCAACCCAAATTATAGAGGACGTAGATCATTATATTGGATAGAATCTCCATAATTATATCGTTCGCATTCTCTATCCCTCTTTACTTACAACTTTCATAGTCGTGCTTATTATTTGAATTAATCTATCTAGTTATTACGTGCTTGACTTTAGATTAATTTTTCGAAAAATTTTTAAAAACCAATTTACTCCTCTTGGTTAACTATTTTTGGGCTACCAATATTTGTTTATTGTAGGATGTCATTCGGTTTGTACAATGCTCCTGCTACCTTCCAGAATTGTATGATGACAATCTTCTCTGACATGGTGAAGAAGTTCATAGAAATCTTCATGGATGAATTCTTGGTATTTAGATCTTCTTTTGATGAATGTTTAGAGCATTTGAGCTTGGTATTACAGCGATGTAAGGAGACAAACATGGAATTGAATTCAGAAGAATGCCACATCATGGTACAGGAGGGCATTATGTTGGGAAATCGCATTTTAGCTAATGGGATAGAGGTGGATGAAGCTAAAATTCAGGTTATCGAGAAATTATCACCACCTACATCAGTTAAGGGTGTTTGAGTTTCCTTAGGCATGCCAAATTTTATCGACACTTCATTAAGGATTACTCAAAGGTCATGAAGCCTCTATGCGACTTGCTAGCTAAAGATGTCACTTTTGACTTTTCTGCAGAGTGTTTATTGGCTTTTAACACTTTAAAAGAGAATCCGACCTTAACACCAGTGATCATTGCATCAGATTGGAGTTTTTCATTTGAATTAATGTGTGATGCAAGTGATTACGCTATAGGGGCTGTAGTGGGATAGTGTAAGAACAAAATATTCCATGTGACTTACTATGCAAGCAAAACTTTAAACGATGCACAAATCAACTATGCCATAACTAAGAAAAAGCTTCTAGCTGTGGTCTATGCCTTTGATAAATTTCGATTCTATCTTGTTGGATCAAATGTCATAGTTTACACTGATCATGTTACCTTAAAATACTTGATAACAAAGAGGGATACCAAACCGAAACTCATCGTTTGGGTGTTATTTTTGCAAGCATTCGATTTAGAGATTATGAACAAGAATGGAAGTGAAAATGTGGTCGCTGACCACTTATCTCGACTTAGGCTTGGGGAGTGGAAAGAGTCAGTAGAGATAAATGAGATTTTTCCAGATGAGCAAATATTTTTCGTGGAAAAATCACCTTGGTATGCTAATACAGTAAATTATTTGGCCAAATTTATCATTCCACCAGATTATTTAAGTCATCAAATAAAGAAATTCTTTGCGAACTTGAACTATTAGTTTTGGGAGGATCCCATTCTCTACCGGCGAGGGGCAGATCATATTATTCAGCGATGTGTTCCTGAGGATGAAGTATCTCAAATATAGGAACAATGTCATTCATCTGCATACACAAGACACTTTGGAGCATTAAAGATAGCCACTAAAGTTTTATAGTTTGGATTTTATTTGCCTGTACTCTTTTGGGATGCTTTTGAGTTCGTGAAGAGGTGTAAGAGATGATAGGGCACGAGAAATATCTCTAGAAAGAATGAAATGCCTTTAAATAGCATTCTAAAGGTAGAGCTGTTTGACGTGTGGAGATTGACTTTATGGGGCCATTCCTTCCATTGTTCTCAAGTCAGTACAACATCGTTGCAGTTGATTATGTCTCCCAATGGATAGAAGTAGTAGATTGCCAACCAACAATGCTAAGGTGGTGATTGGGTTTCTAAAGAAATACATCTTTACCTGTTATAGAACACCTCGAGTTATCATAAGTGATAGGGACAAACACTTTTGAAATTGACAACTGGAGTCATTATTGGCTAAATATGACGCCCGACACCGTATAGCCACTACCCTTAAACCAGCGGGTAATTTGATATCTCTAATTGAGAATTAAAGTAAATACTTGAGATAACGGTGAGTTCTTCAAGAAAGCATTGGTCTAAGAAGCTTAACGACCCTTTGTAGGCTTACATGACAGCTTCCAAAATACATATAGGCTTGTCTCCTTATTGTTTGGTTTTTGGGAAAGTATGCCACTTGCCAATTGAATTAGAACATCGTGCTTACTAGGAAGTCAGAAACTTAAATTTTGATTTGAAAGCAACTAGTGAAAAAGGATTACTTTAGTTGAATGAAATGGATGAGTTTTGACTAGAAACCTATGAGAATATAAAACTCTACAAGGAGCTCACCAAAAAGTCGTACGATATGCATATTCAAAGGAGAAAGTTCGAAGTGGGCCAAAAATTCCTGTTACAACTCTAGACTCAAGCTTTTTCCAGGAAAGTTGAGGTTAAGGGGTCAGGTCCACACACAATAACCAAGTTATTTCTATATAGGGCTATAGAGATCACTCATGAAAGCAAGAAGATGTTAAAGTTAATAGACAGCGGTTAAAGCCTTATTGAAGAGGTGAAATCTCAAAGGATAGGTCCATTATTCATTTTAGAACACTGGAGTGAATCATCCTCTATAAAGTCGAGGTAGAGACTATAGACAAGCACTTGTAGGGAGGCAACCCAGCCATTCTTCCCTTTTATTTATTTTGTTTATTCGTTAGATTAGGAATTTTTGATAATTTTCAGTAATAGTAGGTCATTCATTGTCCTCATAAGTCACAAAGAGTCTATACATGGTCCACACTAGATCTACAGGTGTTGTGTACGAGTTTGGTGGTGTTGAAGTGTTACTTAGTTAATTTGATATGAAAATCACGCATTTTGAGGTAAAAAGATCATTTTTAAGCTTTCCTAGATCAACAAGTGTTTTCAAGTTTGAAAGTATTTTAAGGATCAACCACGTGGCTTACAATCGGCCCATACAGTTTAACATGTGGTGTGAATTGTTTCGGGGCGATGGAAAGTTGGCTTGAATTATGTCTAGAAAAAAAAAGAGATTTTAGAAAAAATTGACCAAAAAGTGTTTTTTGGGGAAATGAGTGAGTCTTGCAATTTTTGTATGTTTACTACATTTTTCATACTTATTTAACTTTGTTGGCACGAAATTCGAGGTCCATGAAATCGGGAATGGTCGACAAACCAAAATTTTTGAAATAGGCTAATTTTGCCGTACTAGACTGTATAGGCTACTATATCATGCGGTCGCATGATACTTGGCAGAGATTAATCTCAGCCTCAATAAGTATTCTATGCGACCGCATTTAATTACTCTATACGGTCACATAGAGTATAAAAAAATCGTAACAAATTTTAAAACACCCACACACGACACTTCCTTTTGTCATTGCACATGACCATTCCCCTTCTTCAACACACATAACCATTTTAGATGACATCACTCATACACACGTGTCCCATTCATCAATTTTGCCTTCAATTCCCAATTTCTCTTCATCAAAGAACTTTAAGGTATGTATCATCTCTCTTTGCTCTCCTTTCTATGCTGTAGACAATTTGTTGTTTGTGGTTAAATTTGGTTAAATGAGGAATATGAGCATTAGGTAGATTGTGGAGGAATTTCTTGGGATTGAATTGTGAATATATTGGTTGGATTTGAACTAAATTTTCATCCCATTGTTGAAACAAAGTAAGTTGCCTACTAGGTGTTTAATAAATTGTCGAGGTGAAAATTTATGTTGAATTAGGGTTCATCTCTAAATTGACATTGTTGGTTTGCATGTGGGGACTATCTGTGGTGTTGAAATTCATTGACAATTGTATTTGAAAACACTAAAACCCAAGTTAACATACATAGGCATACCATAGTTAGGCACAATTTACTTTACGTCACATATTTCACCCCTCCCTCATCTAATCCAAACGACCTCCATTTGACTTCAAATCTAAATGTGTGTAAGACCAATATGACTTATTTCATATTCCTGGAGATCGATTGGGAAATTTTCAATTTTTCTCTACGATACCCAGAGGTGAAATTCTTTGGTTGCTCATGGTTCCAAATGAAAAATTTGCATTGTTTGAGTTAATTTCGGGTTTGTGAGCCCCACTTTGATTTTTTTTGAAATAATACCCATATTTCCTAGCATATTTACAAAGCAAGGCATCGTTATGTCACTTAATACTTTGTTTGGTTTCGTGACTAGAATTCAAAGTGTGAGCATTGAATACATGTCTTTGACATAAGTTTGTCTAATTTTGTTACTATGCGATTATATTATCTACAAGTGACAAAGCATTCATTTATGCATCACCAATAGATTAATTTTTTTTTTTTTTTACCTGCTAAAAGGAAAGGAGAAAGTTGCCACCACTTAAAGTACTACTCGTACACAAGGACATGACGAAGGTATAAGAAGGTTTTTGAATCAAGAGTCCATGTCTAAATACTCCGATATCATTAGCCATTGGGCATTACTTGTGAAGCAGTTGGTTAAACTAGAGGACTTCCCAGGGTCTGAGATTGTTTACCTTAGTGCAGAATTGTGGATAGGAAGAAGTAGTGGAGAGACCACGCCCGATATACGAAGGACTTGTTTAGGAATTCTATGTCAACTTCAATAGTAAGATAGACACCCTGGATCCTAGCATTTACGGGCGAGGGACAGGTGGATTATGTTCTCACCAGAGATCATACATGAGTATTATCAGCTAACTTGGGACAATGTTGTCCCGATTCTAGGTGACTTCTATTGAAACAAGGTCGGGGATGCTTTGCTTGGGCGAGAGAATGCTTGGCCACTTGAAACCCTTGATTGGCATCAGATTGAGCTTACAGCTTCCATAGCTATCTTGCGGCTATTCACGTGTCACAATATTGAGCCGAGAACACATCGGACCACATTCAATGATTCCAAGGCTGGACTCATCTACCACTTTGTGAAGGGTCAGAAGATTGACTTGGCCAAGTTTATCTACAAGCATATTCATTCTAAGGGGTTTGGGAGACCACTACCGTTCTTTGATATTCCTAAGCTTGATCAGAGGGATTTGCAAGAGCTCATGCATGAATATCCCATCTAGGAAAGTTCAAGAAAGACCCAACGCTTTTACTAAGCACACTATATTTAAGGCTCAGGAAAAAGCTCGGAGAAGTATAGAGAGTAGTTAGAGATGGAGCACCTTAGACAGTAGCCAGCTGAGAATGGTCTGCTTCCGACGACGTTGAGATACCTCAGGCTCCACCACCTCCTAGAGATGTTGATAACAGTTGCTGAGACAAATGTTCGCTACTATGAATAGCTCTAGTTGAGATATAAAGACTCTTCAGTAGGGTGTTGGAGCCATGGGTGCGGATATCCAGACAGTGAGGAGTGATATGTTGACTGCCAGGAATTTTATGGCTATTGCCAATAGGGAGTCTTTGGATGGAAGGAGAGAAGTCAAGATCTTGAATGTGTGGTTGAGCACTTATGTAGGTAGAGTTGATGGTATATAGCTGAGGTTCAGGAACAGTCGACACTACTCTAGGGTATGCAGGGGTAGCTTGACAAGGGTTTTGGCATGATGAGTGCTTATAGACCAAGCTTACCAAACAATCCAAGTTGATGAGATAGATTCTTGCACGACTGCCTCCACCTTCAACAGATGGCACATCTGGTTCTACTTTTTCTCCACCATCTTCATCGTCATATCCATATTGATCGGGGGAGTATTCATCACCTCTATTTTGGTACCAAATTCTATTTTTGTCCGAAACTTTTGCGTTCACTAAATTTGCTACACAATGAGGACAATGTTTTGTGTAAGTTTGGGGATGGCAGAACTTTCATGACACCTTGGTCATTCATCAATATTTTTGTGTAATTGTTCATGAAATAAAAATTAGTAGTTTTTATTTATTTTCTGGTATTTTCTTATTGTTTTGTGTGCTTGTGTAGGTTTGATGACCTTGCCTACAATGATTTTGAATATTGGAATAAGTATGGACTGTAAATGGTGAAAATATTGGATGATTAGATTAGTCAATACTTGTTTATGTGAAACTTGAAATTCTCTATGTACGACACTCATGTTTTACATTGATTAAGCCCCCAAGACATTTGGTTTATAGAGCTATACCTTTGACACGAGGCAAGTAGCTTAGTTTAGTTTTAAAGGTTAAGGCAATAAACAATATACGAGAATCTCGACTTGTTGAAGTGTGAACTTGTGATAGTAAGATCCATCTAAACTAAGAGAGGACAAGGAGTAGAATTAAATAAGTTCAACTTTGTATCCACCCCAAGAAAATTGAGTGAAAAGAATAAGTTTTGGGGATGTGTATCTCTCGAGAGAAGAAAGGAAATAATTGACTACTACGGGTCAAGAGTTGAACCAATCATGAGCTTGATATGTTTACGTGAGTTTATACACCCACGTCAAGTTATACATGATACGTGTGGAGATTGAGTTTATTTAGCATTGTTGAGTTTGTTTATTATGTGATTATTGAATTCCAATCCTAAGACACGGCAGGTTGTCAAACCATGTTTTGTTTGGAGTTAAGCAATAGTTTGTTTGAGTACAAAAAATTGTTCAAGTTTGAGGGATTTGATAAGTGCGTTTTATACACTTATTTAGGACATCAAATATGAACAATTGTCACTAAATATATCGAAATATGGCTTAATTCTTTATAAATTACTTTTCGTAGGATAACATGAACCAAATATTAGTATGTCGCCGGATCATCGATATGCTTATTAATTAAAATTTTAAATTGCATGAGTATATTCTGAAGTTTGATATATTTTGTTTTAACATGTGTATGAGTGTATTGAGTGTTTCTATGAGACACTCAACCCCCCTAACAATTTTAGATTAATGCGATCGATGTCGACGTGGAGGAGAGCGGTGGTGCTTCAATGTGAACTCCAAAAATCATCATTTTAAGTTTTGTTTTGTTCGAACCATTATTTAAACTTCTAGAATACTTTAATTTAGTGTTTTTAAAAATGACAGGATACTTTATTGTGGTTCATCCAGTTCGTTGGAGTTTGCGAAGCTAGTATTTTCAAATTTTCAGTAGCTGCTCCTAAGTTTAAAAATGCATTCTAACCAAAATGCTTGGAATTTCGAGGTGGCTCTAGTTGGAGAAGGTAGCCGTGTGGGTTGTTTGTCTCTTGGATTTGGAATCATGGATTTCGATGGTCTAAAACACAAGTTATGGACCTTTTTCCCAAAGGCTGCCCGAAGGTACCCGAGAACAAATAGATTCAACTTTGAAAATGATTTTGACCTATTTATCGATTGAATATGCATACGAAATTTTAATTTACAATTCTCCAATGTGTGATATGCTTACAGTTTAAATTTTGTAAATTTTGGATTTCATTTGGTTGCCAATCAGATTTTTTTTTCAGGAAGCTGTCCAAACTGAAAATCCCAGTTTCTGCGCTAAATTTTTTTTTTCAGTTTTGCAACAGATCCCTGAAGCCTCAAAGCTTATGGTCCAAGTTAATTTCTACATTTTTACGAACAATCTAGGTAGGATTTTGCAAATTAAGGCTTTAGTAATGTCACGAGTCCTTAGAGCTCAGACCATTACATGAATTATAGTTAACAGTAGGAAAAACTTGGGCTTGGATGTACTTGGCGAGAAAAGGGGCCCTTTTGAGATAACATGGAGTTGGTTCGAAGCAATTAAAAACTAACCAGATAGAACGGGAGCAATGAGAAGTAAAAACTATAGCTATCACAAGCTTATGGACATCCAACTTTTGGAAGGTTTAAGGACTAATTTGCAAACTCTTAAAACTTAAGATGTACCAATTTTGAATTATTATGATTTGGGGATCAATCTTGAAGATGATGGAAGTTTCAGCATCAAAATAAACTTTAGGATAAAAAGGACCAAAGTCGGACAAAAACTTGAAGAAAAGACCAATGCTGCGCGAAAAAGGTTCAATTGAGGACCAACTTGAATGAATGAATCTGGAAGAGAAAAAATAATCCCTTGCCAATGTTTGTAACTTGTGACATCAAGTATTTAATTTCATCCAACTGAATGTTTTAGTTTATAACCATGTGACATCGTGGTTATATGAGGCACAAATTATTTTCTTTCTTAGTTGGTTTCAACTTCTACATGGAAAGCAATTGGGGCAAGAGTTGTGACCTAACAATGGGACTATAAATAGACATTTTCATCTACCATTCAAGGAAGGGCTTAGTGGAAAGCCAAGGGATACATGATACATATTTCTTACAAGCCGTAAAGAAGTGAAATGATACAAGATAAATATTCTTCACAAGTTTTGAAGAAGCTTTCAATAAAAACACATTCCTATACATAATTTTCATAATTATATTTGCTTGGCTTTGAAGAAGAAGAAAGATATATTAAGGAGATTGATCAAGGAGCCGTTGAAGAGATTCAAGGATTTTAAGATTTCTTTCCATCTTGGTTCCAAACTTTAAATTGGAGTGAGATTATATAAATCTAATTTTTGTTTTTGGGACCATATGATTGATCTTTATCTAATTCTATAAATGCTAAGATAATTTTAAAACCAATATTTTGAAGCTTTGCCTATTCTAGCACCTATTTCAGTGCCTACTCTAGCACCCCCATCAGCTCCTATAAAGATTGTTGCAGAACATAATTCCAAGAAGGTGATCTTTCAGACTTAGTTTACCAATCTCGACCTTATTAACAACCTCCAATCGCCAGCTCGACCCACCAGTATCTATTCATTTCAGTTGCTCTAGTTTGTACCCAAAAATGGACACGAGAAATGGGTGTTTTATTGCAGCCACAAAGGCGAGAAATAAGAGATGGAAAAGGCAGTGAAAGAGAGCACAAAGCAGCAGCCGCCCTCTACAACTCAATGGAAATACAAACACACGGTTGAAGTGAATAAGGAGGCAGCCTATAGGTTAAGTAAATAAATGAGACAAGTCCAAGGTAACAAATGGGCCAAGTAAAGATGGATAGTAGGCCAGCCTATATGAGCCTCCAAGAAGTAAACGGACAATGAGCCTCCTGGAAGTAAACAGACCACTTTAAATGGCCCCAAGTAGTTTTTTGGTTGAGCCATTTCATTGGGGTGTTGATAATTAATTCAGTCATTTTGTGAATGCCTACTAAAAATTTCCAACTAGTAATATCATCTCCTGGATTTATTGAGTGTCAAAACCCAACAAATCTCCCCCTTGTTACCTAATCAATCTGCAAACTACGAAAACACAAAGTTTAATCTTACATAATCAAGTCAACCAATTAAAATTGGAATCACAGATTTTACCTCCTATTTACGACCCGAAACACACAGCGTACCTGCTCCATGTACTCACTAGGCAAAGGTCAAAGATATCCAAATAGGAACAAATAATCACAGTAATCAATCAAAAGCATATAAAACATGCGATGAAAATATAACATAGGATAACACAGTTTTTTTCAAACATGATCATATGGAACAACAAACTAACACCAAGTTAATTAATCAAAAGTCCAATACATATGCAACAAATGCATAAATGATCCACAAAAAGATCTCAAAAAACTTATCATATCCCATTCCGTATAGCTCACACCTCAAGAACACATATCTCCTCTCATCGCCCACCATGTTCACTAGGTTGATCACTAAAACATCCCTAACTGTTAAATTACAATAGATCATAAGTATAGTGGATAATCATCTATCTCTACATCACTTCTCTCTACCTAATTGGATAATAGGTCTCCACGTAACAAAAGTGATAGAAGTGTCACTCTCATACTCCATATTAGGATTCCAACATTTAATCACATTTCCACTCGTGATCCAAATGTCACACTTCACATCCCTCGGTACATACCACCAATGCACCCTCAAGAATATAAACTCCACATTACCAAAAGACACACAATACACTTACTGCTAATGTACCCCAACCTACTATACATGCAAACACATTATATCAATTAATCAGATTGTTCTCAAATTCACAAACATCAAACATATTAAAATGTAACATATAAGGACGCAACAGAATTAAGCAATCACACACATGTAAAAAGGATTACGCACAATTGCAAATGTAGTAACTATGTTTGTTCTCAAAAAACCTCACTAGGGTCGTCATTAGACCTTATAGCCACACATTCGCCTCATCTCTCATCTTACCATTCTGCTTATCCTTCTTCTTGGGACAGCCTTTCATAAATTGTCCAGCCTTACATAGTTGTATCATTGCTTATCACTATACTTGTTCCAATCCCTGTCCTTTTTCTTACCACCTTCGTCACTTGAGTCACTACTCGTGTCATGTCTTGAGCCTTACCCAGCCTCTTTTGCTTAAAATTCATTCTACTCCTCATCATATTTACCTCACCGCTCATCTTATCATCTTTTTTGTGGCTTAATCTTCATTTTCTTACTCCTTAGGAAATTTATGACAATCTTGGGCGTTCAAGTGTCCCTACCATACTTAATTGAATTTTTAACCTCCCTATATGAATCAGACAAACAATTGAGTAAAATAATGGACTTATAGGTTTCAAACACCTTTTCATTATAGTTAACAATATCTTATACAAGCTTGTTAAAAAATCCAAATTGTCATCAAGATCCTTCGAATAATTCATTTTAAAATTGAATAATATTTTGAGCAAGTGCAACTTATAAAGAGTGGACTTAAGCAAATACAAATCTTCCATTTTTTTTTTCAAATTTCTTTTGTGAAATCAAGTTTTCCAATTTTTTTTTTTTCGAAAACAACATCAGATGGGTTTAAAATAATTGAAGTGCAAGCAAACATTATTCTTTTTATGATTCTGTCAAATTAGTAGGAAAATCGTCATCTATGGCATTTAAAACTTTTTGTTGAACCAAAATCCCCTTCATCTTTTGTAGATTTCTTCCTTTAATTCTCTATTGAAAAATTCAATCTTTACATTCATTTTATAAAATTCTAAATCAAATGTGCCACTATGGCTGTGAGCAGACAAATGAAATTAAATCTCATGATTGATGAAAATGTTTCTTCATAATCTATAGCCTCCTATTAGGTATAACCTTTTGCCACCAAGCAAGCATTATAGCTATCTATTAACTCATCAATCCTTCTCTTTATCTTGAGAATATATTTATTCCTAATAGCTTTTCGATGTCTTAAAGATCAACCAAGTCCCAAACTTGATTGTAAAAATAAAAACACGCAAAAGTGGAAAGATATCACCGAAAATTGACGAAACGTGAAAATTTCTGATATTTGCAATTTCCTTTCTTTTCTTTCTCTCTCTTTTCTTCTTCTCCACGTTCCTTTCTTTTCTGGTTTTTTCCTTTCTCTTTATTCCTTTCTTCTCTTTTTCTTCTTTTCTTCTCTTTCCTTTCCTACTACAGCCACTGTATTCCCGTGTTTCCCCTACGTATCTTCTCTCTTCTTTCTTTTTATATCTCCATAATATATCTGTATATATATGTTTAATTTGGACCTCAATTAAAATTTTCAATGGAAGTCTATTCCATTTAACTCGAACTCATTTTATGTAATATTTCTCTCCAATGTTTCATCTTTGAATTTTGCAATTTTTTTCCCACTTTTGCATTCTTTCTCCAATTCTTTATTAAACATAAAGTTTTACCTACAAAATACAATATAACATAAATTATGTAGAATTTAATCTAGAAAATAAAACATTATGATTTAGGGCCATGAATAAGTGTATAAACTACACTTATCACATCCCCAAACTTGAATCTTTCTTTGTCCTCAAATAAAATTAATCAATAGAGTAAAGCAACAAAATTTAGCTAGTTAACTGGCTTTTTATCTTGGGATTGAACTCATAATAACAAATCTATGCACAGCCTCAAAATCACAATACAAAAATTAAAATTCTATTTTTCAATGTACAATCAACGTGTGTGTGTGAAGAATTAAGTATAGCATTATTAATAAATAGGCTGTTTTCATTTTCGACCCTCAATGGTCAAATATGTTCTTTCATCACTCATAAAATTCGTACACCCCCAAACTTATTTTTTTCACACTTTTCCAGTATGTGAACGAAAGTTGAATTTTTTTTACTATCCTCACCTCTCTAGTTTGGCAAAATTTCACTAATTGCAGTTCAACATTTCAATAAATAAGGATTCTCCATTAAGTTTGATTGCTTCAATCCCTAGGATTTAACTAGGCTATCAATCTCTTATCAAAAGTCAAATTTTCTTAAACAAGTGTTGAAAACTTAACCAAGGCAGTTGGTGTGTCTTCTGTTTCATGCACCTTTTTTCTGATTTTTTTTAGAATAATTTGTTTATTTATTTTAAGCATTCTCTTCCTTACGCTTTCTAAATGACACATGTAACAAAATTTTGGCCGATAATCCCAAGTATTATTATAGATGACCATAGGGCACATGTTTTAAAGACCCTTGCAGGCTTAATTGCTTGAATCATAAAGGCTACAAAAAGAAATTTTCTAATAAAATATTTTGTAATGCCTTGTAAAGGCTACTCATTAAATGCTTGTTTGGGCATCCTGTACGTAATATAAAACTTGAGACATTGAAGACTTGCGTGTGGCTTCAAACTTCCGTTGGTTCAATACATGAAGTGGAAGAAATACTCAGGAAAGGGGTCTTGTCCCATTTTTCAACATCAATGCTCCCCTGTTTAGCTTGATTCTTATCTACTGCAATTTTCATAGAGTAGGAGGCCGCTCTAACAAGGAGAATATGTCATTGAGTCCCTCCAAATGGAAGCTAAAAAGCCTATGTGAGTTGGATGTTGCTGCCGACAGCCTGCAGCTTAGTACATTGGTTGCTCTCACCAGTCGTGCAATTGCACCGAATTTGAACGGGGAGGACTGCAGAAGTTTAATGCAAGATATTTCATCTATCTGATGATCACGCAGTGGAATAAAAATTTGAAATTATGATAAAACAATGGATAATCCAAGAATTTGGTTTCAGAATAGATTACGGGCTAGAAAGAGGAAAGAATTAAGGGAAAGAGAGAGAGAGAGTAAAGATTGTTGAATATGAAGAGCATGCGGATGAATTTCAGTTGATATTCTTTTGTCATTTGTTAATGGAGGTAATGGAGTTTCCAAAAGGACAAGAACTTCTAAACAAAAGAGCTGTAGAAGGAAACACCATCAAACGATTTCTCCTTCTAATTTACTAGTACTGCAAGCAGAAGCTCTTCTTCAGTGTTATAGATATTAATAAGGAATCTAATGAGACTAATTTGGCAGGTAACCATCCAATGGTTTATGGAAACTATATGCTGACCTTGGTAACAAAACAAAGTTCTGGACTTTGAAGTTATGGTGGTTGCAATCTTTGACGATTGTGATTTAGATCCTGCATTGAAAGAAAAATTTGACAAGTTCGCTTGATGGTTTTTCTGAGTCCTCATCTCCTGTCCCTGTTTATTTATTATTAAGAAGTGCTGGTGTAGGGATTTTTATGTATAAAAAACATAGTGTCTCTTTTTGGGAAGCCAATTGGCAACAACCAGATATAGTTATTTTATCTTATGTCATTATTGCTATAAAAAATAAAAAACTAGAAAATGAGCCACGAGGATTGCACAAGTAGTGCATGTCCATAACTATATAGTTTTATCCTCGATCATCAAATGATTCTAAGGTCTATGCAGATCTAAAGTTGAAGAATGCATTTAAAAATTTCAAGTTATTCTACTGCATTTGATGAATCGGAATGAACTCCAATGTCTTTATATTAATTTCAAGCTTTTCTATCTTGTGCTCATCTGACACATTGAAAAGATAATACTTCATTCGAATATTGATGTTCTCTAAATTCGTCTGTTCTTGCATAACTTGTTTTAGTTCATCCTCTTGCTTTCTTTTCTCCAACTGAAGTTTTTTCTGCTGTTCTGAGATTCGTCAGCCAATGCCATCCGTTTTATGACTGTCTTTCCTGATTTTTCTTCTTTTCAGAGGAAGCTCACAAATATCATTTTCCACGTCAAGCTAGTGAAACCCATCATGAGTTCTGATTATCATCTCACCAAACCCATGAAAATGAAGGTTTGACACTAGAAACGAGCAGTATTCCCAAGCTCTTCTACAGTTACCTGCAACTCATCAAATTGAAATGAGTAATTTGAAGGAGTCATGTGAATGGCTCTTACAAGTCTTTTTGCAGTCTTGCCACTGTTCGGCTAGATAATGTGTGCATTCTAAGTAGAGAAGCCCTTTGACTTAGATACTATAATAGAACTAATTGGGCACGGTCAAAATATCGCAAAGGTACATTGAGAAATGCTAGAACGTGAAAAGTAAATAATGCTAATTTGGGAACGACAATTTATCAAAGCATCAAAACATATTTATAAAGAACTTTTTTCTTTCATATGAAATTTCTAGAAAAAACTCATTAGGAAAAAAGAAAACTGCACGAGAAATGCACGTGGATAACTAATCTTTAACAATAGATACACTTGTAAATAAACTTTAGCAAAGAACAATAAAAAGTAAAGTAATAGGAATATACTTGTGTAAGTGCTTTATTGAGCATCTCCTACGAAGTTTTCAGTACAATGACAGAAGCTGAGAAACAGTAATCCTTAGACACTGAAGATTTGTTTACACTCTTAAAAATTTGGATGGTTCAATACAATAAGTGTCCCAAAATGAACTCAGAAATGGGTTCTTCTCCCTTACTGCAAACGTCAGTGCTCCTGTATTTAACTTGATTCTTATCTACTGCCATTTATATGGAGTTTCAGGCCTCTCTAACAAGGAGAACAAGTCATTTGATGAGAGTTCCTTCAGTGGAAGCCAAAAGCCTATGCAAGTAGACTGCTGATGCTTACAGCCTGCAACTTAGTCCATTGGTTGCTCACACCAGCCATGCAATTGCACGGAAAATGAATGGGAGGACTGCGGAATAGTAATGGAAGATATTTCATCTGCCTGATGAGCTCGCTTAAAGAGAAAAATTGGAACCTATGAAAAACACAATAGATAATCCAAAAATTCAGCTTTGGCATAGATTACAGGCTGATGGTTTTTAAGCAAACAAGAGGAGAGAAAAACAGAGTTTTCATTCACATGTAAATGCATACACGGCTGGGATGATTTTTATAAGTAATCATCCATCATTGAGTATAAATCAAAAGTGTTTTTCATCACCAACTATCCTACTTACTACCACTAAACCATACTTGACAATGCACTAACTTGTAGTAGATCCAAACTAGCCTAACTTTACATCATTACATAAGTTAGACTTCAACCAAAAAACATGTGACTAATGGTAACCAAAAATATTTGTTAAGTGACAACAAAAGTGTCACACACGGCTGCCTTCAACACTCCTCCTTGACACTTTTGTTGGAAACACAAATATGTTTTCTTAGTGTTTCAAAGCTATCCTTTGGTAAGGCCTTAGTCAAAATATCAGCATATTGATCAAAGGAACTGCAGTGCACCAGCTTCACTTCAAGATTTTTCGTGTGCTAGCCTGATTGAATGATATTTGATCTTAATGTGCTTGGTCCTTCCACGAAACACTGGATTTTTAACCATTGCAATGACTGATTAATTATCACAATAGATCACAGTTGCATCAAATTGATTATGGCTAAGAAATTCCAATACTTTCCTCAACAAAATAGCTTGGTTAGTTGCCTCTGAAGCTGCAATGTTTTCTGGCTCAGTAGTAGATTGAGCCACCATTTTTTGCTTCATTGAGTTCTAGAAAATAATACTTGATCCCAGATAAAATGCATAAGTTGAGGTACTTTTCATATCATCAATGGATCATGCCCAATCGCTATCTGTATAGCCAACTTAATCCATGGTTTCTGACTTCCTGAACTAAATTCCCATTTCCTTAATACCTCTTGCATATCTCAGCACTCACTTTGCTGCTTAGAAATGAAGTTCTCTTAGTTCTTGTCTAAATTTGGATAGAAGATTGGCCGCAAATTTGAGATCAAGTAGAGGTTAAGTACAGCAGACATCCAGCTATGTTTCTATGCACATTTTCATCTATTTTCTTGGTTTCATCATCCTTCATCAATTTCACATTTTGAACCAATGGAGTACTTACTGACTTATAGTTCTCCTTATTGAACTTTTTCAACATCTCCCTAACATACTTCCTTTGGCAAACAAATATACCATTTTCAGTTTGGAATATCTCCATGCAAAGAAAATAGTGTCCTAAATCTGTCATTTCAAATACCATTTTAAGTCCATCCTTCACCTTCTTAATCATTGAACAGCTGCTGCCAGAAATTAAGAAATCATCAATATACAATGAAATGATGATCATCTCTTCTTTTTCTTTCTTTATGTATAGAGTTTGTTCATTCATACTCCTTCAGAAACCAATTTTGCTTAGGTGTTCATCGATCTTACTGTATCGGGCTCTTGGAGCCTGTTTTAAACCATAAAAAGCATTCCTTAGCAAATACACCTTCTCCTCATTCTCTATAATTTGAAAACCTTCAGGCTGCTCAATGTATATTTCTTCATCCAAGTGTCCATTCAGAAATGCTGACTTGACATCTAATTGGTATATCTTCCAACCTCTATGAACTGCAATGACAAACAACAATCTGATGGTTTCATACCTAGCTACTGGTGCAAACGTGTCATTGAAGTCTACACCATATTGTTGAGTATATCCCTTCACTACCAACATAGCCTTAAGTTTTTCACCGAGCCATCTAGATTCAGCTTCGATTTATACACATATTTCACTCTAATTACATGTTTGTCTTGTGGTTTGTCAACCAGTAGCCAAGTTCCATTCTTTTCAATCATGTTTAGCTCTTCCTTCATTGCAGCCATCCTTTATTTAGAACTCTCAGCTTCAGCAAAGTTTGAAAGCTCCAATTGAGCTGAATTACGTCTGGCATATACATCAGCAAGTGGTATAGTTCTTAGCACTTCATTTTCAGAGTCTGAATCACTATCAGTTTCCTTTTCTTCTTCATTTACATCAGTGTCAACTCTCTGAGGAATAACATTTAGAGCTTGAGGTTGATTGCTTACAGATGATTTCCAATTCCATGAGGCTTCTTCATCTACTTTGATGTCCCTGCTAGAGATTACTTTCTTGCTTAGTAGATTGAAGACTATATAACCTTTGGCATTACTGCAGTAACCAACTATAACTCCAACCTCAGCTTTTTGGCTCAATTTATCCCTCTTCACATCAGGTATGTAAGTATAACAAAGCCTGCCAAATATCTTCAGATGAGAGACATTAGGTTTTATCCATACCAGGCTTCAAAAGGTCTCTTCTTATCCAATGATTTTGTAGGCAACCTATTGAGTAAATAGACTGCAGTATTCACAGACTCAGCCCAGAATTCTTTAGGCACCTTCTTTTCCAACAGCAAGCATCTGGCCATCTCCATGATAGTTCTGTTCTTCCTTTCACAAACACCATTCTGCTGAGTAGAATAAGGAATTGTTAACCGGTGTTGTATTCCCATATCTTCACAGAACTTATCAAATTGGATGCAGTAATACTCTGTTCCATTTTCTGATCTTATAGCTTTAATTCAGCTCTCATTTTCCACCAGATTTTTAAACATTTGAAATACAACAGCAACTTCAGACTTCAACCTCAGAAAATATACCCAACACATTCTTATCAAATCATTGATGAAGATCACAAAGTACTTGCTGCCATTTAGAGTAGGTGTTCTCATTGTACCACATATATCAGAATGGATCAATTGCAACTTACTTGAAGCTCTTCTTGACCAATTTTTAGGAAATGGCAACCTGGTTTACTTTCCAAGTTGGCAGACATCACACACACATCCATCATTTTTGTTGATTTCAGGCAAACTTTCAACTAATTCTAATTTATGCATTTGTTTTAGTGATGTATAATTAACATGTCCAAACCGTTTATGCCATAAAGAAGGTTCCATCACAGTGCATGTAAGTGCCTGATCATTCATATTTTCCATTCTAAAGGGAAGCTCCTATATCTCATTCCAACTATCATCAATTCTTGATTTTGTAAGTTAAATATAGTGTCACCTTTATCCTTAAAGATTAGTGTATAATCTTTCTCAATTAACTGATTAACACTAATTAAGTTTTGATCTATATTAGGTACATATAGAACATCAGAAATATACTTGATACTTGAAGAGGTTTGCACAGAGATTTCACCAACACCTTTAACTTCCACAAACTCCCCATTCCCAACTTTAACCTTTGATCTGTAGCCCTCATCTAGCTTTACAAAAATACTAGGATTGGAGGTCATATGATGAGTACATTCACTATCCAACAACCAAGTTTAATCACTGCTGCAAGTCTTCACATTCATGGCTGTAAACAGATGCTCCTCCTGCTGGTTAATTTCTACAACCTGAGCCTGTTGTGAATCTTGCTTCTCTTTCTGATTTTTGCAAACTTTTTGAACATGTCTAAACTGCTTGCATGTTCTACATTAGACTCCTGGCCTATACCAGCACTATTTGGGAGAATGACCGATTTTCTTGCAATGAGGACAGGGTGGATGACTTTCATTTTTGCCTGCAGTTCTGTTGCCTTCAACTTTCTTCTTCTCAGGCTGTTGCTTTTTCACTCCAAAGCTTGTTTGAGTTTTATATTGTCTCTTGGTAAATAGGGCTCCTTCAACTTGTTCTTCCTGCCTAAACAACCTCATTTGCTCAGTAGCTTGTAAGGCATTTATAAGTTTTGATAAGGTTATGGTAGACAAATATCTGGAATCTTCAAGTGAGGAGATTTTTGTCTCAAATTTCTCAGGCAAACAAATCAGAACCTTCTCTTCCACATATTTATGAGGTAGTTCATCCCCTAACAACCTTATTTTGTTCACCACTTTCATCACCCTATCAGAGAAGTCCTTAATAGATTCAACCTCCTTCATCTTCAATGTCTCATACTCCCTTCTAAGATTGAGAACTTGCATTGCCCCTAAACTCCTCTAGCAACCTGTCCCAAGCCTCATTTGTTGTTTCACACGTAATGATCCTAGTAAAGATTACATTAGAGATGGCTGATTGGATACAAGACAATGCCTTAAACTTTTTTGCAACCTCCTCTCTATGTTGCTTCAATTGAGCTATAGTTGGATTTGGTCTAAGTGGTGGTGGCTCTGCTCCAGATTCTGTGATTTTCCACAAGTCATACGCTTTCAAATAAGCCTTCATTTTTGCAGCCAAAAATCGTAGTTCTCACCTGTAAACACTGAAGGTAAGGGAGCTAGAAAAAATACTGGAAGCCATCTTCTTGCTGATATGATGGAAGGTTTTTGGTGAAAGGTTTCCTCGTTTTCTCTCAGAAAATATGTCTCACTGCCTTTTCTTCTTCCTCAAAGATCTGCTATTTAGCTCTGATATCACAGATGGTTTTTAAGCAAACAAGAGGAGAGAAAAACAGAGTTTTCATTTACATGTAAATGCATACCCGGCTGGGATGATTTTTGTATGTAATCATCCATCTCATTGAGTATAAATCAAAAGTGTTTTCCATCACCAACTATCCTACCTACTACCACTAAACCATACTTGACAATGCACTAACTTGTAGTAGGACCAAACTAGCCTAACTTTACATCATTACATAAGTTAGAATTCAACCAAAAAACATGTGACTAATGGTAGCAAAAAATATTTGTTAAGTGACAACAAAAGTGTCACACACGGTTGCCTTCAACACAGGCTAGAAAGATGTAGGAATTAAAGAAAGAGAGATTAAAGAATGTTAAGGTTGAGTAGCGTGCGAATGACCATTCAGTTGATGACCTCTTTCAATTTATTAATGGATGTAATGAAGATTTCAAGGGGACCATGGAACGAGTTCTCCTAAAATTTGTACGAAATGCAAATAGCAGCTCTTCTATAAACGACGTTATTGATAAAAATAATGAATCTAATGAAATTGATTCGGCAGGCAACAATCCTAAGGTTTACGGAATCAAGTGTCTGACCTATGCAATAAAACAATGTTGTTGGTATTGAGGATGTCTGTGTTCTACTGTTTTTCACGATTAAGATTTAGACCCTGCATTGAGAATTAATATTAAGTCCTGCAGTCCGGATTTTTAAGCATAAAAAACAAATAATGACAGTTCTTCGGAATCCTATTAGCAACAATCAGAAAAAGTTATTCAATCCTATGTCATTAATGCTCCAAAATTAAATGAAACCTAGAAAAAGGCCACGAGAGTTGCAAGTGTAGTGCACGTTAATAACCATATAATTTTAATAATAAACACAATGAGAAACCTAGAAGTTCAACGACAGTTCTCCAAAGAAACCAAGTGAAAAAATAATTAAAAGACAAAAATAAGTCACCTAAATGGAATAAAATGGTGGACTGAAGTTCTGACATGGTGTGGTATTCATAAATCAATTAATGCATTACTAAGGTAGCATTTACAAGTGCATCATTAACCTTGGGCAAAAAAAGATTCATCCACGAATCAATCGCAATGGGATCATCCGGCACAATGTAAAGGTGGTATTTTATTCAAATCTTGATATGCTCTCTCTGTGTCTGTTGTTGGATAACTTGCTTCAGTCCTTCCTCTTCGTTTCTTTTCTCCGACTGAAGTTTTCTTTGCTCAACCAGTTCCATATGTTGCATAACTTTTAGTCTTTCCTGAACATTTTTTCTCTTTATGCTCAGCTAGTTCGCAATCATCTTTTGGTACATCAAGCAAGTGGTACAATTTCCAACATGAGTTCCGATTTTTGTCTTGTCAAATCTACAAAAATTAAGGTTTCAAGGTGCAGACAGAAGACTGAACATACAAAAAGCATTCGTAAGCTCCGCTACAGATGTCCACACCTCGTCCACGCTTCTTTTAGTCTCTTGAAGAGTCAATGCCGAGAACTTCTGCAATGCAACTCCTACATCAAATTGAAATGTGTAATTTGAAGGAGTCAAGTGAATTGCTCGCAGTCTTTTTCAGTCTTACCACTGTACAACTTCATAATGTCTGCATGGTAGTAGAGAAAGAAGCACTAGACAGGAGGTATATAATCCAACTACTTGGGCTTTGTTGAAAAAATAGAAAGCTGCATTTCAAAACTCTAGATCATGAAAATTAAAAGAAAATCTTCAGGAACATGAAAATTGCACGCCCAATGCACGTAGATTACTAATCTTTAGCCCATGTTCTCTTTATTTCAATTCAAGCCCTTCTATTTTTAAAGTGTAGAGCTCGATCTTCAACATTACATCCAATGGCCAATTAATCCTTCTTTCTTTTTAACTGCTTTAAAACGAGTCCATAACTGAAACAATATAAAGTTAATCTAAGTTAAGTAAAATTCAATTATTTGATGACAAAAAATGTTAGTAATATGGCACAAATAAATGCACAAAGTGCATTTATCAAGCACCTCCAAATTAAAACATTTGGTCGTCGTCAAACAAACAAAACTCAAACATAAACCATATTATTATCTAGAACAAATCACAAATAACATACTCAACGTTGAACTGCTTCCCTATGCCTCAGGTCCAAATTTAAGTGACACTTAGAAATATCGAAATAAAATCAAAAATATTTTTTTACAAATCTAATGCTCAACTTAGTGCGTATGTGCAATTAGCCAACATTGAACTCACAATCATATTAGAACACAACTAATTAAGTGTTTACTCACAATATCAATCCTTTTCTGGTATTTTTCCTCACATCTCTCATGCAAAATCACTCATTATGTTTCGTGCAAAATCACTCATTATGTTTTTCTCTCCAATCTCAAGGTATTTCTAGAACCTATAGGTTCCTAAGAATCATTATAGTGCATTTTTTCACACAAAGTTATCAGAATGAGGTAATTGTAAACATTTTTTTTTCTCTTTTTTTAGTTAAAGGAGTACGGTACCTCCGAAATTTTATTAATATACCCTAACTTGTGGTGGTGGAATACCGTGGTTACACGAGGAAATAATAAAAACAATAAATGAGGAAGTACTACTTTCCTTACAAAGAAAATGATTGGTAAGAGATAAATGTAAAGCTACAAAAAAGGAAGTACTACTTCTGTTACAATAAGAACTAATGCAAGTAAAGACAAAAACAAGAATAAAAAATAAAAATCATACTCTGATGCTGGGCAATCCATGTCTATCAATCTATATGAGTTCCCTAATATGTCGAGGTAGGTTAGTTGCTCCATATATCCAATATCTTCGGTGATCCTAACTCTTTGTAGTAAGAGCATTTGCAACCTGATTCCCGTCTCTAGAGATGTGGGAAATTGTGTCTCTGTCGAATGATTCGATATCTGTGATCTCTCTAAGTACGCCCTGAATAGCCCATGGTGATCCTCCTCTAGTGACGAAGTGAATAGCCACTATAGAATCTAATTCAATGCAAATTTTTGAAAGAACGAATCCTGTAACTAGTAGAATCCTATCAAGAAAGCTCTAAGCTCTTCCTATAATATTATGCACAATCATACGAAGCTTAAAAAGCCCTGATACAGTATCCTGCGTGATCCCTGATGATGCCTCCTCCGCTCGCAATACCATTCTTGACGCATCCATCAGTATTGAACTTGACAGATCCTACTGATGTAGTGCACCACCAAACCAGAGCAGGAGGAGATGGGAAGGGGAGAATCAAAGAAATACAAAAGCTGGGTGCAAGTATCAGATCTTCTTGTCAATGTACAACTCGAAATAGTCCTCCCATGTAAAGAAAAGATATCGTGCGATAGACCCTTCATATGATACGTCTAGCCATCATACGGATCTCCCTATGCTTTACATCATTCATCTCGGTCCATAGAAACCAAAATACGAGTAGATGAATGATAATACGAATGTGTCCACAGTAAACATACTATCCAAAATACCTCAATCTTTAGAACCTCTGCCTAACTCCATTTCTTGAACTCATAGGTATATGAAAAATATTCCCAAAATGTTGCCATACCTAATCGAAGATATTACTGCCAGTGAAAATATGACTGATAGTCTAGATCTCGAAACAAAATTGGCAGCGGAACTTCTCCAAATAACCACATCCACTAAAATGAGGTCCTGCCATAGTCTTCAGCAGAAAAATGAGACAATTTTGGGCAAAATGGAGATCCATAGTAATCAATATGAATCGTGATACTGGTGTCCCGAACCTACGAGCTGCCATGCAGACTTGGTATCAAATCTACCATTCGATGATCTCTCCAAACAATGCGATCTGGGACATCTGTACATAAAGGTATAGCCATATTTTCTCCATTATAAAAGAAGGGAGAACTTGTAATAAACATCCAATATCCCACCCATTATTATCAAAAAAATCCTGCACCCTTGTAGATGTGCGCTGCCGGTATAGGAATAGGAAGGCCAACTTTGTGTCGTCCATCAAACAATCATGCCAGAAGAATATTTGACCTGCTTCAAGGTGACATGCAATGTCTGGCTCTGTCCGAAACCTAACTAATTTCAACCTCTTCTAGGTAGAAGAAAATGAGTAGGGAATTCCTGCACATAAAGGATGTGTCCCCACATAATACTTGCCTAGTAAAAACTGAGCAAAAAGTGATCTTTGGGAATGGAACAACCACCAGAGCATCAATGAAAATGTGTCAACTACATCCTGTAATCTCCTGAAACCTAGACAACTCTCATAAGTAGGAAGCCAAATCTCCTTCCAACTCTACCGATGTAACCGTCCCGCCTGTTCCTTGAAGTCCCATACGAATCGAGTAAATAATCTTTCATTTTTTTCAGGACAGCCTCAGGGGGCTGCATAATCTGAAGAAGATGTAATGGCATGGAAGACAACACTAACCATAGGAAATTAATAGAACCCCCAGGTGATAATAGTCATGAAGCCCAACCTGAGATACTATCCTAGACATTCTAGATAAGTTCATCATATATTAAGCTCATCTTAATCCTCTTAAATAAGGGAACCCCTAGATAAGTGAAAGACTGTTACTGGTGTCGAAATTCTGTAAAAATCTCTACTCATCTAATCTGACTAATAGATTCCCATCTAGGTAGAATAAATCTGCTTGTCCCTATGTACCAACTGACCATAAACCTCCTCGTAATGTTCCAGACAATCAAAAACCCTTCTGATAGATTGTTTCTAACCGTTGGTAAATATGACCATATCATCAGCAAATGGAAGGTGTGAGATAAAAGTACTAACTATATACCGACAGCACATACTGGGATACTCTTGAAACATCTGAGTAAGCAGATGTGAAAAAAATGAGGAGGAAAAAAATAATGATGATGGCATAGGATCACCTAGTCAGAGTCATCATGAGGAGGAAAAAAACCAATGGGCAGCTATTTAGGAATAAAGAAAAACAACATTTATAGATGTAATGCCTAATCATCTCGATCTAGATCTGATCAAATCCAAATGCCTCCAATATAGAATAAATGAAGCCCCATAAAGTGTAAAGAAGCTCCTGATCTAATAATACATTATCTCCAATCAGGCGGCCAAAGATAAATCCACTCTATAGAGGAGAGATAATACGCAGTAGCAGTGTACTCAATCGAGTGTTCAAAAGGTTAGTAAGCTTATTGAACACTATGTATAAATTGATGAGTCTGAAGTAGGTCTATCTATAAGCATCATCCCTCTTAGGTAAAAATAAAATATTAGTAGTAGCAAAACCCCGTGGAATATGGCCGCCATCAAAGAAGTCCAAGACTGTATATATACCATCCTGAATAATGTCCCAGCAATGCTGGAAGAAAGGGGAAGAGATCCCATCTGGGCAAGCAACACTGTCAGCATCTATACTTAAAATTGCCTCATGTACCTCATGAATCAAAAGGGGACGGTTTAGTACTAAATTATTATCCTCTATCAAAAGCTCAGGATAATGTCAGAACGAATGGGATATAAAGGTTGCGGATGAGCATATAGAAGATCATGGTAGAATGCAATGGCCGAAGTTTAAATGTTAACACAAGTTGCTAAGACTTTTCCTGCATGTGTCTGATGGACCTAATACGCACTTGATACAGCGTCCCTGAGCTATCGCATGAAAGCATCGAAGTAATGTGATCTCTTTTACATACCCAACATGAACCGGCCTTTTGCTTCCAAAAACCCTCATCAATAGATAAAGTCTAGTTCAAAACTGTTTGAGTATGATGTAATAAGTTGTGATGCTCTGGTGTAGGGTCTCTATCATATACTGTCTCTGCCTTATCAATCCTATCCTCAGCATCCCTCACCCAGTGGAAAATATCACCTAACACATGTCGATTCCACCCACAAAGTCCCTGTTTTAGCCTGAATAACTTCTCCCAAAGAACATTCATCCCCGTAAGATGAGTAGGGAATGACTACTTCATAGAGACAAAGGCTGAAAAGTTATGACGCTTGGTCCACACGTTACGGAATCTGAAAGGTCTAGGCCCCAAATCATCATCAGAAATCCAGTGAAATAGTAAAGGCGAATGAACAGATAAAATCCGATTCAAGTGTCTCACTCTAAGATATTGATAAAATCCGATTCAAGTGTCTCACTCTAAGATATCGACAAAATGCTGTAATTGTAGAATTAATATGTACCCTATCCAGTCTCTTCCTGACCAGACTATTGGTCCAAGTATACCGATTTCCAAGGAAATAGCGTCCTCCAAACAACAGTCTAACATCACATCAAAGAAAGCAGTAGTGTCTCGATCATGAGTATTATGACTAGTGTGCTCACCATCATGTGTAATGACGTTAAAGTCTCCCCCAACTAGCCAGGGTCGTCCATATCGAGGGAAATGTGGTGAAAACTCGCCCACAAATCCCTCCTAATATCTACATCACATGAAGCATAGACTGGAATCAGATAGATGGGACGCGCTAATCTCCGATTCTCAACTTTAACTTGAAGGAATTAGAAATGATCATTAATAACAGTAACATTGGTCATCCATTCCAAAAAAATCAGATCTTGTTCGACTCATTTTGAACTCCCGTATCAAGGCGCAGATATCCTTGAACATGGGAAAATCTACGTTGAAGAATAAAAGGCTCTTATATAACCAAAAGATAAACATGATGAAGATGTATAAGTCTCTTCAGGCGCCGACGAGTAGCTACACCGGCTATATCTCTCATATTCCATATGATGGAGCTTATAGATACGAGGAATGTAAGGAATTATCATGTGAATGACTCATACTGATCCTCTTGCTCAGATGTGGAATATCAGTAGCTCGTGGGTGTTTCTTTCCTATAACCTAGACGAAACCATCATCCTCTGTCCTTCCAGCCATACCAAACAAATCCTCAGCAGAAGACCTACGAAACATGCCATGCTCATGAACCTCAATCTGTGATATGTCATCTGTATCTTACTGTAGAGATGGGATAGATACCTCAATGTTCCTTTGACAAAGAGGGAAAGTAGTAGTGGTAATAGGTGCTTGTGTTTAAACTGGAGTTAATCATGTAATCTGTGCGCCTCTGATATTTGCATACTCCAAGTCATCTGGTATCAGTGATTCTCATACCGTAAAATCCACAAGAGGATCAAAATATGAAGTGTAGGTGGGCCTCACAACCTAAGGTGAAGCTCTAGTAGTAGCAAATGTAGTATGAGTAGATGGCGATGGAAAACTGATATGAGGAGCAATTGAACTCAGAAATGGGACTCACTGATGGAGCAACTGACTGAGCTTGTGTATGTGTACCTGAAGGAGCTGTTATATCTACCATAGCAACTCGTGGTACAGGTTGTGGAATAGACTAAATCTAGATGCCCGAAGTGCAAGCAAAATATTGTCCTCTCTGGTCTATACGGAAAACCCATTGTTTAGGAGGTTCAACGAGTACCTTCTTACCCTTTCACTTGTCCTTGGCCAGATCCATAGTAGGCACAGGAACACAGTCCTTAACTGTTACTACAATGAGTGATGGTGCTGAGCATGATCCAAAGAACGTTGCTCATTAATATTCTCAAAGTGTCTGCATCAAAAAAAATATTCAGGCTTCTTTTCATACATGACAGTCTGTTGGTACCCACCACGCTTCTCCATCTCAATCTAAATCCAGACAGGGAGCTTATACTCCAAGTCAACCTCAATACATACTCGTGCCTCACTAGGTCGACGTAGCTCAGACGTTGCTTCATCAATCCGAAGTGGGACTCCGATGGCCTTAGATAAGGCAAATAAACTGCTCTTTGCCCGGAGGTGAATGGGCAGGAATGGA
>CAIGRP010093937.1:0-17373 GCA_903798385.1 Fraxinus cuspidata | reverse complement strand
TGATATCAAAAGATGAGAGGACAAGAAGGTTCCTCTAGGCGTGCCAAGAAATTGGTACGACGGATTTCGAGTATTAAAATATAGAAATCATTACAAATTATATTTTTAAGAAATATAAATAAATATGAATTTTCTTGTAATTGTAAATTGCAAAAAATTCATCTGAATGTTTGAAGACGAGGAGCCACGTGACTTGAATCCTAAGCTTCAAGATTTGTTGATAATTTGATTTGTCTAAAAACTTGACTTGTTTAATGCTTGAATTTTGGAGCTTGGATTTACACTTTGAAACTCAGACTTTATTTTGATTTAATTCGAATAAGACTTTGCTCTTCTTGTGTTTGCTTGATTTAAAGAAGATTTTGATCTTCTTCGTGTTCGCCGGACTTGAAGTTGAGATGATTTCTTCTCTTTCTCCGACTTTGAAATTTTTTCAGCACTTTGTGATTTTCCTCCGTACTTTCACCTCCCTTTTCCTCTTTTATTATGAACATTTAGTCCTATTTATATCGGAAATTCATGACCAATTTTGGTAACCCATCAATTAATTCAATTAAAATAATTATAATTGAATAATTGTGGATTTTGAAATAGTGGGATGAGCCTTTAAAATTTTATGGGCCTTAGTGAGTTTTAATNGTGAACAATTTTGGTAATCCCTCAATTAATTCAATTATAACATTTATAATTAGTTAATTGTGGATTTTGAAATATTTGGATGGGATCAAAATTTTATGGGCCTTAGTGAGTTTTAATTCAGTAAATTTAATTGTGCTAGTTATTTAAATTGATTCAACCCATTATTTGTTATTTATTTATTTATTTATTTCTGTCTACAGAGTCTAATATTTATAGGGAACCTGTAGCGGACGTCCAAACTCTCCTAGTAGAGTTGTTGATGAAATAGGATGTCAAAAAATCGAGTCCAAAACGAAAAATGTGAGAAAAATCGAAAATCCCGGAACAGACGACCCCACCCCCATCCTCGGCGCTGCGACGTCAGGCATTCTGTCCATTTTTTTATTACAAGTTGTTTTCTTCGTTCCGAACTCTTCTTTAAGTTCAATATTAATTTTCAACTTCCAACGAGCTTCTAAAATAGAACTTGACATAAGACTCAAATAGCATTTCAAACTGAATTCTTCTTGATGTGCACTTCAATTATTTCAACAAGGAATTCAGGTCACACTCAAATTCTAACACAAACAATGGTACACTTCAATATATTTGATAATGTTTATTTGTATATAAATCTATAACCATATATCCGAAATAGAAAACTTTGAACTTGCAGGGTTGGCGATGGACATATTGGTGGATCATCCGCATATGTTGAAACAAAAAGTTGCCCAAGTTTTTTCTCCATGCGGTTCTGTTTTCATACTTTTCAATTCATGTAACACAAAATCTTAGTTCTGACGTACAAGAGTTTATGTTTGAAGTGTGTGGATTCAAATTTATAATAAAATTATTAATTTTTTGCAGGCCAAAAATATTTCATTTGGTGTAAATATTTTTGGATTCATTATTATACAAGAGATTAATCTTTTTTATAGCTCAAATAATAAACATCACCAACTCATACAAGAGATAGAAATACTTCTAAAATTGGTGCTATCTTTTGCAATATTCTAGTTTTGCATGCCATTTTGCTATTCGAATATTTTGTAGAGGTATAGTTGGATTATAGGAAAAAATTGATTTAACTTATCTCGAAAGAGAGAGTTATAACATAAGTAATACCGATTGTCAACATAAAATAAGAATTGACTATAAATGGATAATTGGGACCAAAGTAGGTTAACAATGATGGACCCGTTTTATTGAAGTTATGTCCGTGTTCAACTTCAATGTTATCAGGCCCATACACGAGGGGCAAGTTGAAGACATCCCATTTTTTACGTCTCAAACTTTTAGACCAGGAGATTTAACTATAGGAAAACAAAAAATACACAGAATTAAAGTAAAATAAAGCAAGACAGGCAATAATTTGCAAAAAATAAAAAAAATTTAAGCTCTTCTGTTCGATAGTTCTTTATTCACTACATAGTACAAGCTTGTATGTATATTGATGCAAATAGATTCATATAAAAACTATACCATGTCAAACTTGATATTGCTCTAGTTGAACATCTTTAGTCTTCAAAGGAACATATTCTCCAAGATACCCTCCAAGATGATCTGCTAATGACGACTTATCGATGTTTTCATGGTGATACGACTTGCAGATGAAGTAGATGATTGTCTGTATGATGAGGCCTAACAGGAGAAGAATTGACAGCAAAAATACGCATAAAACTCCATACCCTATTCTGTTTACAAGTCCAATATCTCCCTTCCTAATAACCAAGCGATTTTCGAAAAACATCTGAATTCCTAATAAGCATAGGCCTAATACAAGAAAAACACAAATAGAAACTACCAATTTCCCTTTGATTAGAGCCTGACTTTTTGCCATGGCATTAAGGCCATAACTTTCTTCCAAAACCGAAATCACGGTTGCCAGATGCCATATTAGGCTGATATATACCGATCCAATCAAGTACACTACTAACAAAAGTAAGGCAAAAGTCACCATAGCATTCTTTGATGATCCAAGCAAAACAAGACCCAGGATTAAAATCAAGAATGCAATGAAATTGTATGCAAAAAGAATAATAAAATTCCATATGAAAGTAACCATAAGCCTCTTCCAAACCTTTGGAACCACACTCATGACCTTTCTGAAGCTAATTTCTTTGGCAGTATAAATACAGGCTATTGTATAAACCACAGCAGATGTAGAAAGGAGGGCAAGAATGATAAAGAAAATCACGTAGCCAATTTTGAACAGAATAAAGGCGGTCCATTCGGATGATAAAATACTCGAAATATTGTTATATGAAGAGGTGCCCACTGGAGTTCTGTTCAATATGTATTCATCGTGCATGATATCTGCAAACAGAAGCTCTGAGATTTGGATGTGGGCTAAGTAGATGAAGGATAGAGGGAGGATTAAGGCTATGGTTATTTGGCTGAATATTTTTCTCCATGAAGCAACTATATTGAATGATTCTTTGAAGATTCCAAAGAACCCCATGAACTGTATTTCTTCTTGTTCCCTGTCCATGATTTCACAAAACTTTTAGAGAATATGGATTTTGGATTGGAGTTTGAGGGGAATTGGCACATATATGTGAAGATGGGTGGGTGATATGGCCTTTTGGTCTTGGGTCAAACGGGAAATGGACGATTTCTTCGAAGAAATTTCACCGCCATTATTGTTTGTTTTGTCATTAGTCTTTGTCAAGAATGGCGTGGACAAGAAATCTGTACATCTTAAAGAATGGGCAACTTGTCAACATGATTTACGACGGCAATTATTATTTTTAAAATTAGACTTTTTCAACCCCAAAAACCTTGTCAAAATGGTAATTCATATTATATTATTTTATTTATGATGGCAAATACATTTCTTGTAGCCTTGAATATATATATGATTTCGTAAATTATTTGCTACGGTATTTTAGTGATGGTCCAAAAACTTTAGGGGACCCCTCATATTCTCTTTACGTGAAAATTTGTATTTAGCATTATTAATGTAAAAACTAAAAATTCTAGAATTGTATATAATATTTATTTCGGGTTATAGTAGAGGTACATAACAATTAGCATAATAGTTTACCTATTAATGATGTAGCGAGATTTAATTGGATTAAGATCTTATCAATTAAATAATTTTTCCACTTATATTTTAACACATCATGATTATGTGAATAAGTAAATAATTATGTACAATAAGAAAGCAACTTTGAGGTATGAACCTCGTCCGAGTCCATTAGTAGGAGGTGTCAAATTCAGCCAAAATTAAAAAGTGATAAAATCCCGACGATAAGAATTGCAGTAAAGAAGATAATATTTTGGGAGATTGGTCAACTTCAAGATTAGTGTCTTCAAGAATATCCATAATATTATCTATTGTGAAAATGGATTATAGAGAATGAAAATGGATCTTTATGGATAGTCTTAATTCATGTAAAGATAATAGTGTCCAGCCTGAAAGGAAATCAATTGCGACGGAGACAATGATATCGTATTTTTTTTTTTAAATTTTAACCCGTTAATCTTGGATTGGATTGGACTAAGTTTTATTTTGATGTTGGTGGTTGCTACAATGGGTTATTAGGCAATGGAAAGATGATTTTCTGACAATGGGGGTGGCTGGAAAGTTCTTAAAATTCATGTTAATCCATAAAATACATTTTCTTATAAGATGCATTTTGTTCAATTGAGGATCAACTTATAACAGAGACAAAATTATTAGTTTTAAATAACATCTATTTAGCTGTAATTCAATGCATATAATTAGCTCGTTCGCATCCTCAATCTGAATTTTACATGGTATTTTCTTGGGGGGTTGGGGAAGAAGATGGAAAATTAACTTCGGTGATTGAAAAATTAATTTTGGGTTTTAATTCTTTGTTTGAAAAGTTTGGGTATAATCAGCAAACAATGAAAATTTTAGGACTGCAATTGCAATTATCACTTTTTAATTGTTTTGCGCCAGCAAACATCTATTTTTCCATATTGATCTTTATTACATCTTTCTTTACACTTAGAATGATAATACTATTCATACATAACATTGATGACCACTAGTGCCGACCCTCAATATAGGCGGGGTAGACAATCGTATAAGGCCCCTTCTTGGTGACGGTTCCCAAAAAAATATATTATAAATTAGAAATATATATATATTTCTCAAAAAAAATTAAATTCTTCAAAGCGTAAAAATATTTTTTTTTTTATACATTCGTGACTTTCCATTTTGTTCATTTTCTTTTTTCCTTGTTTTCAGGTTTACTCTTCAGCTTCTCTTTCTTTTTTATATTTGTCAATTCTTTTGTTTGTTATTTGACCTTTCAGCTTTTGTTTTTTTTTCTCCATTTGTTTGGTCGTTCTCAATTTCTCACCTCCAAATTAATCCCTCTGCAAATTCTCCGACTTACATTTATGATATTTGACAATAATATTGAAAGTGTAATTTTTCAACAAAGCATTTATCAATACATGGTATTAATGTGACACATGACGAAATATTCTAAAATATGTTTGATTGAAAATGTGGTCATTTCAAATGAAAGAACATAAATTTTGAACTTTTTATTTTTCAGTAAGCTTTTGTCTCTGTAGGCTGTGCCCCTTGAACAATCCCCTGGAAAACCAGGGGATTATGTGGCGCCTGCGCGCTGCAGGGTTTTCCAGGGATTTTTTCCAGGGGATTGTTCAAGGGAAAAACCCTTTTGTCTTTAAATACTAACAAATTCCAATAGCAAGGGGGACAACTTTTCTAACATATGTTCACTTAGTTCCCATACTACTTTATTTCATAACTTTCACAATGAAATATCGTATTCATAAATTTTAGTTTGATTTTTTCCTATAAAGCAAGTCCTCAATATCACTATCTTAAAAATTTGAGTGAGCTTCTATTGCGAGAAGTAATCATTGTATTTTGAAAGATAAGTGCCAACATTACTAGAGTCGCTGATCTATTTAAGTCGAAGTGCTCATATTGCAGAACGTAGTCCTTGTATCTTAAAAATAAGTGTTCAAAAATCATTAGCACATGTTTGAACGTCTTAAAGAGAAAAAGTCAGATTCTTGCCCCAGTCTAATTCATTTTCATATATTTCTTTTTTCTATATTTTTATCGGATTTAATGTAGATAAAAGGTTAATTGTTATAATATAATTGATGAACAATAATGTTTCCAACATTTACATTGAATTCCTTTTTTTATTAACGTATGATATAATTCATAGTGAGGGTCCCTTGATCGTTCCTTTTGTGCATTAAAGTAAAGTCTTGGAATCCGAGTCAATGGTTATACAAATGAAACTTGATTTGGTCAATTAAGGGACCAAACAATACGCGTTAAGGAAATCCATTTCTTTTCACACGTCATTTTTCTTAATTAAAGTCTCTTCGGTGCACATTTTGAGTCTAAAAATGTATTTTTTTGTTTGATGTAATGGCAAATATGTGATTGAAAAAGAAGGAAAAGTTATTGATGTGATGAAAAATATTATTTTATTAAAAAATGTGTGATTGAAAATGAGTAGAAGTATGAGAATAAAAAAAATAATGTGACTTAAAAAAAATTAAAAATAACGGGTACTTATCATGATTTCTATGTCAAGAAGTCGATTTATTTTGATAGGAAAATAGCAGCAGTAGTCCCCACACTTCGACAGATATTTTACCTGGAGACCATACTTCAAAGTGGAGCATTGACATTCTCAATTTTTCATTTTACCGCCACTTTCATCCTTGATGGTCAAATTTACCCTTGTCTTTATTAAACAGAATTATTTTATTAAAAAATATAGTTTTAACCATATTTAAAAAAGTAAAAATTCACTTAAAAAAGAATGAAAATAATTTCCTATAACTCCCACGTTTTTTATTGTTTCCTCCGGAGGCCTCAATATTTTTTTTCCCTTTTTTTCTCACTCTTGTTAAAAATTTTATCTTTTCTTTAAAGAGAATGGTAATATTCACTTTTATAAATATATATATAGCTTTTACATTAAAGACAAGGATAAAATTGTCGTATAGAGTATAGAGATCTAAGTGCTACTAAAACGAAATATTGCATATGTAAATGTTAAGTTTTGAAGATACGGGACACCAAGATTCAAAATGAATCAAAGTTTTGGGACCTCCAGAACTATTTTCCCAAATTAAAATTGAATATATCTGCTTACTAATAGGTACCGGTAAATAGATCGGTTTAGACGGTTTTTGACATATTTTTAAGTTAAAAAAATTATAAGGATTGACAAAATTTCAAGTCTAAACTAAACATTTATATCACCCAAATCAAATAATAATTCGCGGTTTGGTAAAAATTTAAACGACAATTTCATCGTATAAATATTATTTTCATTTTTCTTTAGTCAATTAATTCATGGATTCTAAATTGTATATTAGTTTGTTAACAAGGAGTTTAGTTTAGCGAACTTGGTTTAATTTAGAAAAACTAAAAGGTAAAAGAGAATAGTTTAATTACTTTCGTTTGATTCTAGACTAGAGAGAGTGAGCGATGAGAATTTTGGGGGTACAGATTTTTGTTTTCAGAGTTTAAAAATGATTAGCTGCGTGTCTGGCAAATTTATAGCACAAAAATGAACCTGTGAAGGTTCAAGAGAAATTAGACACGAGTGACGCATGCGTGATGCTATCAAATTAGAGCTACTAATTAGTAATTATCAACTCTATGGAGTCCAAGCTTAAAAATAAACTTTAGGAAACGATCTATTTTAACTTTTTAAATTAATTTATTATTACTTTATAATGATTGTATTTAATAACTTACATATTTCAATATTCTATTTCTTAAATTAATTGAATCATATTTGAATTTATTGGCTATTAGTATATGGATAAGCAAAGATTCGAATCCAACCGGACCAAACTAGAATTGAAACGAATGATTTGGTTTGATCCTGCTAAATGTTTTAACGATTTTGGTTCTTGGAACCTAGAATCGGAACAAAAAACCTTAAAGAACCCTACTTAAATCTCTGTACTTTTTTTATATGGATCTAATTTCTTTTTTCTTTTACAAATTACACTTCAAAAATTCAAATGTAATTGTTTATTTCTGGTTCTAGTTCATTTCATTATTACAAATGGAATAAATCAATGCTTAATAATAAGCTCTAGAAATCTATCTAATTTAACTTTTTAAATTATTTTATTCATACTTTGTAATGATTGAATTTAATAAATTATAGATTTTAGTACTCTACTTCTTAAGTTATTTAAATCACATTTGAATTGATTGATTATTAGCATAAGATTGGACAAAGAACCAATTAGAATTAGAACTGAATCAAATGATTTGGTTCGTTGTGCTAAAATTTTTAATGATTTTTGGTTCTTAGAACCTCTATTGAAACTAAGAACATTAAAGAGCCGTAATTAATTTCGATATTTTTTACAGGAGCTAATTTCCTTTTTCTTTCTACAAATTACGCTTTAAAAAAATTCAAATCTAACTGTTTATTTTTATGTACGAATTAAAAGATCTCGTGGTATTTGTGTTAAATCCGTTTATGAATGGATGAACTTTAATTCAAATTCATTTATAATTTGAAAGTTGTTATTATTGAAGAACCAAACAAAACCAAATCAGAATCGAATAATTTGGTTTTAGTTCGTTCCAATATTACAAATGGAACAAATGTTTCCATTATTGAAAAATCATTGATTCTTGGTGCAATTCAGTTCGATTCAATTTTCTTGGAATCAGGATCAAATTAAACCGCGTTCACCCCTACGTTAACATATTGATCTATGTGTTAAATAAAATATTAGGAAAACTAATAAATGGTTTTTCTAAATATTGCAAAATGAAAATTAAATAGAGAGCATTGTTTGATTGAATTTAATTTTACTCTCTTAATTTAAAGATATTCTTTATTACATATGCTCAATGGCGGACACAATGGGTGGCAGGGGTCACGTGACCCCATGACTTTTGGACCAAAAATCTATATTTTTTCCTTTTTTTTTTTTGTTTTTGTTTTTTATCTGCCTTTGAAAATTGTTTATTTCTTTAGAAGAAATGGAGATTCAAGATGAAGTGGGATATGTCTACATGTCCAATATTGTCTAATGCAACACTACCTATTGTTCAAAATGTTGGCTTTACTGAAGATTCTAAATAATCTAGGTCACTAGATGTATCTTCTCTTTATTTTTTATTCTCTTGCATTTCGGTAAATTATTTACAATCCAAGCAAAAGTTCTTTTAGAGGCTAGAGGTTGGTTACAAATGTCATACCTACTATTCTTGAAAAGACTACATTCTTCAGCTACGCACTTAAAAAGGAAAAAATGTATTCATCTGCTCTTCATAATTCATGCCGCTGCCTTAGTAATTCAAACTCAAGATAACTTTATTACATATTCACCAAAAAATTGATACGTGTCACAATCCATTGACTAAACAAGGAAAAGAAATAGAAGAAGCCGCTCAAATTAGTTTTGCCTTTGAAAATTGAAAGGTAACTAGTAGGCCGACGACAGTAACTTATAATTCTATATTTTTTTTTACCACAATTCAAAGTGCTAGAGAAAATGTGTTTGGATTACATTTATAGTTTTCATTGTGTCACACTGATTTGGAATTGGTTCGAAATTATTTATGGTTTTCACAACTTTTTTTCAAGTTTGATTGTGTCCCCAACTCAAAATGTCTGTTTATAAATCCTTGAAGAAGAAAACATTGGTAGAACGGTCCTATATGCTTAGATATGACCGCTATTAAAATGATCACAAGTGCCTTTAGTGTAACATTCTATTAAAAGTAATGTTATTTAGTACTACAAGGGTTATTAGATAATTCTAGGTGATAGTAAGTATTGTTAAATGAGATGAAAAATTAAAAGAATCACATGATTCAGCCTTTCCTTGAATCTATCACATGGTGATGGTGATATGTAGATCTCATTATTCTTCTATTGTATAATATGTTTCTCTCTTACATTATTTCAAATTTAAAACTTAAATAATGACGTGAGTTTGTCATATTTTATTTTTAAATATTTATGTCTCTTTTTATAATAATTAATTTTACCCATGGACAACTCAACCAAAGGGGAAAAAAAAAATACACACACACACATGTAAGCATACTTATTAAATGCATACGATCTTCATCACTAAAATATATTGCTACTTACATGTCAAAATGGAAAAAAAAAAAATTGGAAAATGTCACGCATCACTTGTTTTTTAATTAGTAGATAACAAGAAAACAGATACCAAGTATTATGAAAGCAACCATGCTACATGTACACTCTTGTGTACATCTTTCTTTATACTCTGTCACATGGGACCATCATCTCATTTGATTTTCTCAACAATCTCTCTATTGTGCCTAGCTTATGCTACATAGGGAGAGTGTAAAAGAAGATGTACAGAAGAATGTACATCTAATATAATTGTTATGAAAGTGTAAAATAACTTCAATTCATCAACAAGATAACCTTTTTAGAGGAAATTAATAAAATACACTAACTTTTCATTAAAAAATTGAAAACACCTTATTTCCCACATGTACATACGATTACGCAGCATGCTCAAAAGACTGGACAAATATCAAAATGCTTTGCTACGTGTACACTCAAATGTAAACACTGGGTGGCATAATACACAAGTGGCATTCTGTCTTCGTTTAAAAAAAAGTTGGATGGAAAACTTTTTATTTTTTGAAATTGTCAAATAACAAACTGTCAAACTTGGTGTACACCAAGCATGATTGATGATAGAATGTCACTTGTACATTATGTCATCTAGCTAGAATAATTCAATATCAAAAGTAGTTTTAATTACATTTTTAAATTTATTTTAAAACAAAAAGTTATTGGATTGAAGTGATTTTACTTGCTATCCCTTTTTATAGTCATCCATTAATTGAAAAATTGATTGTTACGTATTATTGTATAATTAGCAATCATGTAAATTTTTCTATTAATTCTTTTCACGTGTACTTAACAATTTATATGTTGAAAAAGTATATCTACCAGTATATTATCTTTTATTGTTTGTTGAGATGTCCATGAGTAAAAAACAATAGTAGAAAATAAGATAGATAAATAGATATAAAAAATATAATGCAAAATACATGTGTCTTTATTTTAAGTATCGAAATTAATTTCACGAGCCATTGTGAACCAATTAAAGAGGAATAGAGAAAAGTTGAGCGACACTCGAGAAATTGAGATGATACTCAAGTCTTTAGATTCTAACTTTGACTATATAGTTGTAGTCATTGAGGAATCTAAAGATTTGGATAGCATGAGTGTCGATCAACTCATGGGATCTCTACAAGCCCATGAGGAAAGACTAAAGAAGAAGGTGAAATAAGAGTCATTTGAGCAAGTTCTTCAAACAAAGCTCATCTTGAACGAAAGTGAAGGAAGGTTCGCGATAGGAGAAGCCAAAGAGGAATATCGAGGAAGAAGTGCATTCTACAAGGGGAAAAGAAGCCAACGCTCCTTTTTCACTAGAGGTTGTGGAAGAGGTATGAGGCAAAATGGAAGGCCAAGGTATAACAAATCTCAAGTTAAATGTTATGATTGTCAAAAAATTGACCATCATGGTTCAGAATGTAGAAATGTTGCTAACCAAGTTGAGGAGAAAGCCAACTATACTAGTCGGGAAAATGTAGTAGATTCCACACTTTTGTTGGCTTACAAAGGTAAAAAGAGTAGAGAAAAAAACACTTGGTATTTGGATAGGGGAGCAAACAACCATATGTGTGGAAGAAGAAACATGTTTATAGAGCTCGATGAATCAGTAGGCAACAATATTGATTTGGAGATAAACCAAGATCCCGGTGAAAGGCAAAGGTAAAATCTTGATCCTCTTAAAGAATGGTACGCATCAATTTATCTCAAATGTCTATTATGTCCCAATATGAAGAACAACATTTTGAGTTTGGGACAACTCTTAGAGAAGGGCTATGATATTCATTTGAATTATCACAGACTTTAAATAAAATATCAAAGAGAAAATTCGAGTGTCAAAGTTCCTACGAAAAGAAATAGAATGTTTGCATTAAGCATTCAAAATGATCTTGCTAAATGATTAAAAGTTTTTTTTAAATTCATCTTGGCTTTTTGGCATTTGAGATTTAGGCATCTTAATTTTAGGGGTTTAAAGTTGTTGAGTAAGAAGAAGATGGTGAAAGGTTTTCCCCCCGATAAATCATGCAGAACAACTATGTGAAGGATGCTTACTTGGGATGCATTCGAGGAAAAGTTTTCCAAAAGAAGCATTTACAAGAACTAAGAAACCGCTAGAACTTGTACGCTTGAATGTGTGCATGCCAATCAGTCCAAGCTCTGTCGGTAAGAACAATTTCTTTGTTCTTTTCATTGATGATTTTAGTAGAAAGATTTGGGTCTATTTTCTTAAATGAAAATCGGTAGTTTTTGGAACTTTCAAGAAGTTTAAAGTTCTTATTGAAAATGTAAGTGGCTATATCATAAAGCCATGAGATCGGATAGAGGAAGAGAATTTGCCTTCAAAGAGTTTGAGAAATATGGTAAGGAGAATGAAATTCGTCGCCTATTCACAGTTCCTTACTCTCCACAACAAAATGGAGTAGCCCAAAGAAAGAATAGATCGATTCTTAATATGGCCCGCTGGATGCTCAAAACTAAGAGATCGCCTAAAGAACTTTGGGCTGAAGCTATTGATTACATTGTGTACCTGTCTAATCAATCGCTTTCTAGAAGTGTACGTAATAAGACACCACAAAAGCATGGAGTGGAAGGAAGCTTTGCATCTCTCGCCTGCAAGAATTTTGGAGCATTGCATATGCTCATGTGCCAAATCAAAAGCGGTCTAAGCTAGATGACAAATAGTGAAAAGTATGTCTTTATCGGCTAGGACTCTCTCTCTCCAAAGGCTACAAGCTATATAATCCAAGCAAGGAGAAGATCATCATAAGTAGAGATGTCGGGTTCGATGAAGAACGAGCTTAGTATGGGGTGTCCAGAAGAAGATTATGACTTCTTAGATTTCTTTGATGAAGGAGAGCACGAAAATGGACAGCAACAAAGGGCCTACAAATTCACCTCCATCACTTATGGAAATGCTTTACCATCATCTTCACAAGGAGGAAGCTCAAGTGAAAGGACACCATTGATGAAGAGCCTACAAGAACTCTATAAGGTAACGAAGAATCAAAATGATCTCACACTTTTTTATCTTTTTGACGATTGTGAGCCAATAGTGTATGAAGAAGCGACGCAAAGTAAAAAATGGAGAGATGCCATTGATGAAGAAATCAAGGCTAATAAGAAGAACAACATTTGGGAGCTAGCGACTTTTCCTAAAGGAAAAAGAGCAATCGAAGTCAAGTGGGTGTACAAGGAAAATGAGAATGTTAAAGGAGAAGTAGAGAAATACAAAGCAAGATTGGTGTCCAAAGGTTACAACCAACGCCCCGGGGTCAACCATGAAGAGGTATTTGCCCCTATATTTCACTTAGAAACCATAAGATTAATTATCTCTTTCTTTGCTCAAAATAAGTGGAAGATTTTTCAAATAGATGTGAAATATGCTTTCCTAAATGATTTTGTTGAAGAAGAAATTTATATGGAGCAATCAATGGGCTATAAAATAAAAAGGCACGAAGGTAAACTCTTAAAACTCAAAAAGACTTTATATGAGTTGAAATAAGCTCCAAGGGCATGGAATAGCAGAATTGATAAGTACTTTCTAGAAAATGACTTTACAAAATACCCTCATGAGTATACCCTCTACACAAAGGTAAATGGGAAAGGAGATATCTTGCTTGTTTGCTTGTATGTGGATGATCTTATATACATAGGAAATAATCTAAGTATTATCACTGAGTTTTTAAAGGCCATAGCTCGAGAATTCAATATGACGGATATCAGTCTCATGGCTTAGTATCTTGGGATTGAGGTAAAGCAAATAAAGGATATCATCTTTATCTCACAAGAAGGGTATGCTAAGAAGTTTTGATGAAATTCAACATGGTGGATTGCAAGCCTATATCCACTGCCATCAAATTCAAAACCAAGTCATCGAAGTATAATGAAGGTGAAAGAGTGGATCCAACATTCTTTAAGAGTCTTGTCGAACAAGACTATATATCTATTTTAGAGTAGGGCTTATCAATCGCTTTATGGAGACACCCACCATGACCCATATGAAGGCCACAAAGAGGATTCTCCACTACATTAGAGGTACACATGAATATGGCCTAGTTTATTCATCATTTAATGTATTCAAGCTTATTGGATATAGTGACAGTGATTGGGGCAGAGACACTGATAATAGAAAGAGCACTACTGGGTATGTGTTCTACTTGGGTGACACTGCATTCACTTGGAGCTCGAAGAAGCAATTGATCGTGGCGTTATCTACATATGAAATTGAATATGTTGAAGCTACATCAAGTGTTTGCCATACGATTTAGCTAAGAAACTTGTTGAAGACACTTAAATCTCATAAGAAGAATTGACGGAGATCCATGTTGACAACAAATTAGCACTGGCTTTAGCAAAAAATCTAGTATTCCATGATAGAAGCAAACACATTGATACAAAGTAACACTTCATAATAGAGAGCATTGCAAAGAAAGAGGTGCAGTTGAAGTATGTAACCTCTTAGCAGCAGAGCGCCGACATTCTCACCAAGCCACTCAAGCATGACGTGTTCCACAAGCTAAGAACTCGGAGTAGCAAAATCAAGTTTAAAGGAGGATGTTGAGAAGTAAACTTGATTTTGGACTAATTAATATGGGCTTAAAAGATTTTGCTCATAGGCTCAATTCACTTAAAGAAAGCCCAACAAAGCTTAGCATTTCTAGAAGCTTCTTCTAGAAAAAAAATCTATGAAAAAATCTAACTAAAAAATGTGATAATGTGTCAAGTAGAGTATGTGGTTTTAGAAGGCCTATCTAGAATATTCTAGAAAAATATCTAGTCTAAATGTATGGAAATGAATGTGTTTAAATGGAAATTAGCGGATGGTATTAGAATAAGTATTGAGTAACGTGTCTAATTTATAAATGTTGTAATTATTAGAGGGACAAGTAGCTATTTAATATGTGGTCTAAAAGTCTCATGTAAACCCTATATAAAGGGGTAGGGTCCTTCCATTTTGTATTGAGAAATACAAATCTCCTTTTTGTTGACTCACTTTTTCCTACTAGTATTGTTCTTCCTAAAAGCCTTAACCAATCCAAATTAGTAAACCCCTCTTGCCTCCAACAACTTACAGTTAGGTAGCATTCACTCGATAATCGATGGGTAGTCCCTTACAATCCTTATTTGTTAGGTAAATTTTATTGCCCTATTAATGTTTAAATATGTTCTATGATTAAAGCTATTAAATATTTATACAATTAGGTTGATCACAAAAGGACATAATAGAGTCAATTTTACTATTGCAGACAACACCGCTTTGATGTTATTGACGAAATTCAAAGTATTCAAGCTACTAGATGCATATTTCCACTATAAGCAACGTGGAGGATATATGCTTTTACTTTGTATGAAACTAAGCCATCAAAATTTCAGTAACAATTACATCTTCCTAATAATCAAACTGTTAAAGATAACGATTCTAATAATTTAACAACATTTTAACGTAGTTCATAAATCGATGCTCACTAAAAAATTTTGTGATGAATGTTGTAGATGGCGATGCTAGGAAATTGCTCTACAAGGAATTCCATGAACATTAAGTTTGGAATGGACAAGGCAAGCGATCAATTAAAGGGAAAAATGGTGTTGTCATTGGCAAATTGGTGGCAGCAAATCCTACTGAAGGTAAGAGATATTATCTACTTTGGTTGTTAAATCACGTTAGAGGACCAGCATCATTTGAGAGTTTGAAACATGAGAATGGGGTGTCTATGTAAACATTTTGCGATGCTGCTTTAATGCGAGGTTTGTTTTGTAGTAATAACAACTGTGAGCTATATTTAAAAGAAGCTTATGCTTACCAAATGCTTCACTCATTGTTTAGTATTTTTTTCTCCGAATGACCCAGAGACATGTGGAACAAGTTCAAATAAATCTTGGTTGAAGACTTAAAGGATTAAGGTGTCATCATGCTAAAATGGAATTGATAGAGTCTGTAAATTCAGTCTTAGAAATGTCATGTAGGTAATTGAATGACTATAACTTAGATGATTTTGATATAAATGTTGAACATCATGATATGTTTTCAAGAATGCTTAGTGAAGAATTTGAAATATTGATTTCCAAAGATGATCTTTCATGTGCAAGCAAACCAAATGAAGAGCAAAAAATGCATATAATGCTATTTTACATAAAATTGTTAATAATGTAATTAGTCTATTTTTCTGTTGATGGATGGCCCTATGGAACTGTAAAATCATTTTTTTTTTTACTGTGTACACTCCTTACAACCATTAAATTAAAAAAACTCGTTGATTTAACAACAGTTTCTTCAAGGGTAGTTGTTGGTTTATTACTTGGAGATAGGACATCACGTTCAATGTTCAAAATTCTTCTAGAAATTTATTCTAATTCCACTTGTTCAATTAGTAAGCTAGCTGCTTTTGCTGATTTATTCAAATGTACAAAACTAATTATATGTGATGAAGAACCAATGATGAATTGTCGAGTTATAGAAGTTATAGACAAGATAAGATACATAAATGAGAACGAATACAGCACATGATAAAATAAAATAAAATAAATAAAATTAATCTAGTTGTTGACGTCAAACATTTGAAAGTATCATCTTTCCATAGTACTCCAGGCGAGCATGGCACGCGCACACGTCTTTTCAAATTTGTTATACAGTTTCATTCTTAAAAATGAACTTTTTGCTTCAAATATGTTATACAGTTTCATTCTTAAAAATGAACTTTTTGCTGGACTTATTTGTTTAAAAGTATGTCATTATCAACAAAAGTGAACAACTATTTTTTCAGTGATGCTCATTTCCTGTAGGCAGCTGAACTAAAAGCATGATCTTATTTATAAACCAAGTGCTTATATCTGTTGCAAGGGAAACAAAATCCGTCTGTTTGTTTTCATGACATGAAACAATATCTTCATCCATTTATGCATTTCTTTTACTTGATGACATGCAAAACGAGAAGTCATATTGTAAGATATTTATACAATAAATATAACATGTGAAAGAAATAATTAATTCAGATGAAATGCCTAATTGGTGAAAAGTGTGGAATTTGTGTGAGAGGTCGGGGGTTCGAGTCACACATCAAGCATTATATTAAAAGGTCTTTGATTGAGGCTTTGGGCTTTCTTGATTGTAATAATAATTATTTTTAATTATTTTCAAAATTATTTAATGGGTCAACTAACCAATAAAATATGATCGTTTTTAACTGTCTAGTATTAACAACCTATTACCATTAACCATAACAAATTGCAAATAATATTGGATCATGGTGGAGGCAGTTACATCATTTTTCTGCCTATATAAACCCACATCTGGGGATTAGAAAATTATTATTTTACAAATACGAAATTGTATCTTCATATTCAGTATAATATTATACTCAATTTATATATTTTCTAGAGTACACTTGAGAGTTCTGAAAATCATTTGTGATTGATGTACAATTGGTTTATTTGATTGTTGTATCATGGAGGTGATTGTCTACAGAGGTCGTAGTAGTTATCGACGGACAATTTCACTTTAGGACATTGTGCTGTCATAAGATTCGATCAATCGATAAGTTTTATTTATACAATTTACTGTATTGCAACTAGTAATATTTCAAACAATCTAAAGAAAAATTTACGTTTTAATTAGTTGTCATGTCTGCAGTAG